>PVLC010003155.1:54870-101821 GCA_004027655.1 Graphiurus murinus
CACCATCACCACCACCATCACCACCACCACCACCATCATCACCCTGACTGTTATCACCACCATCACCACCATCACAACCACCATCATCACCACCATCATCAGCATCCAAATCACCACCATCACCCTCATTACCACCGTCATTACCACCATCTACGTCGCCATCACCATCACCATCATCATAATATCACCATCACCACCACCACCACCATCATCACCATCATGATTGCCATCATCACAATCACCACCATCATCAGCATCCAAATCACCCTCATCACCCTCATCACCACCATCTACGTCACCATCACCATCATCACCATCATCTTCATCACCACCACCACCACCATCATCACCACCACCACCACCATCATCACCATCATGATTGCCATCATCACAATCACCACCATCATCAGCATCCAAATCACCATCATCACCCTCATTACCACCATCTACGTCACCATCACCACCACCATCATCACAACCATCACCACCACCATCATCACCATCACCACCACCATCATCACCATCGTGATCGCCATCATCATAATCACCATCATCAGCAGCATCCAAATCACCGTCATCACCACCATCTACGTCACCATCACCATCATCACCATCATCTTCATCACCATCACCACCACCATCATCACCACCATCAACACCACCATCACAACCATCATCACCATCATTACCACCATCACCACCATCATCACCCTGACCGTTATCACCACCACCACCACCATCATCACCACCATCATCACCGCACCACCATCAGCATTGCCAATTGACATTCTTTCATTTCCTCCCAGTTATGTTCCGATGGCTCTGGTTCTTTTATAGAATTTACTACAAAAGTGGTTAAGTCATGTGTCCAACTGAAGACTCCTATTTTTTTTTGCACAAAACCCTAGTTATATCATCTAGACATCAACAAAACTTTTGTTTTGTTTTGTTTTGTTTTGTTTTTTGGTACTGAGGGTTGAACCCAGTGGCATTCTACCTTTATACTACACCCTCAGCTCTATTTTATTTTTATTTTATTTATGTATTTATTTATTTTGTGGTACTGGGGATTGAATTTACTGGCATTCCACCTCTGAGCTACACCCCAGCCCTTTTCTTTTTTTTGTTTTGGAATAGGTTCTCACTAGGTTGCTGTAAGTCTCATTAAGCTGCTGACGCTGGCCGAGAATCTGCGATCCTCCTGTGCCAGCCTCCCAAGGACTGGGATTACAGGTGTGAGCCACCGCACCTGGCTTGAAAATACTTTTTCATGAACAGGTAAGATTCCTTCTTGTCCCTTCCCCAATCTCCTCACACTCTGATCCTGGCCCAGTGGGTCCCGAGAGAGAGTGATTTCACATGACATGTGAAATTTACATCTAAAGTCAAATTTAGCATCCCCGTTCCCAACAGTTGCCCAGCACTTCCACGTGTCTCCAAATGCCAAAGAGAGTAACCGCACCCTCTGTTTCAAGCCAATGGGAACAAAGTAGACTTCCAAATCAGTCCTTCACTTGGTAGTTTATGGGAGCCTCCGCTGCTCCATCTGTAAAATGGGTCTGTAAAATGGTGTCTGCATTGCCATCTTCAGCAATAGCGTTGCTCTGAAGATGAGGGTGAGGACTTGGACGGTGCACATCCTCAGCCAGCCGCCCCCGCTTGGCCAGTGCCTCTGTCCACCGGGCTCCTGGCCAGCCTTGTGCTGAGGCCGAATTCCATGCGATGTGCTCCGTTGAGCAAACCCAACAGACTCGAGGATGCTTTTTGTGAATTCTGATCAAACTCTCCATCTGGTGTGGCCGCAGGCTCTTGTTGCGTTTTACCGTTTAACCATTTCAGAACTCGCAATAAGCGGCAAGCTACAGGCAGGGGAGGGGGAGGAGAGAGTGCTTTAGGGAGGCCTTGCGGGCAAGAGTGGTGGGGGGTGAAGCGAGAGGGGTCAGCAGTGCACAGGCAGTGGCAGCTGCAAGCCGGGTGTCCCCGCGTTCTCCCCTGGCTAGCAGGCATGGGGGCAGGAATCAGAAGAGGAAAGAGTGTCCTTTTCTCGGGGGGGGGGTTGTTGTTTGTTTTTGGTGTGTGTGTGTGTGTGTGTGTGTGTGCACGCGCGCGTGTGTGTGTGTGTTTCTAGGGATTGAACCCAGTGGATCCAACCTCTGAGCTACACCTCCAGCCCTATTTTACTTTTTATTTGGAAGCAGAGTCTCACTAGGTTGCTGAAGCTTTTGCTAAATTGCTGAGGCTGGCCGCGAACCTGCGATCCTCCTGTCTCAGCCTCCCGAGTACTGGGTTTACAAGTGTGCGCCATCACGCCCAGCCGGAATGCTTTCCTCTTGTCTAGCTCAACCAAATGACCACATAGGAGAACTGCACAGGGAGTCCCCTCTGAGGGAAAAAGACAGGAGACGTGAGAGGGAATGACAATGGTGGCTGTCACCCGCTAAGCGCTCTCCTGGCGCCGTACGCCGCCACTTACTCCTCACAGGAACCTGAGAGGGTGGTGTCGCGATAGTCCTCCTTACCCAGAGCCACTAATGAGCCCAGAGAAGTGACTCCCAGCATCCCCTGCCCACTCTTTCTCTCTGTGGGCCTCCCAGGTTTCTATCACTGATGCGGTCTTCAATAATCATGTACTGAGTGTCACTAGGTGGGTTAGAATTAGGTAGGCAGAGAGAACAAAGACTCGAACTTAAGATGAAGTGTAAGAGGCCAAGAGGTCACGAGGGCAAGACCAGGAAGGTTTGGGAACGAGAAAAGTGCTGAGCACACCTTGAGGCAGGGCGCGCCTCGCACCTGTCCTTGGAAGGCCCCCGTGACCCCTTCCAGTCCTGCTGTCATTGCTCCAGCAGAGCCGTGAGGTGAGGGAGCAAGCTTTAGCTTTTTCCAAAGTTGTCGGAACAATGGTGCCAGCCAACCGTGCCCAAGGGAGTGCAAACAAAATAGAACCACCTCCCGTGGGGCCAGCGGTGCCACCTGGTCCTACCAGGAAGATGTGGCCCTCCCTAAATCATGGGGTTTTCAAAAACAATCAAAGAAACGATAGCCAGTAACATTTGCAGAGTCGTTTTGAGGTAGGATAGGAGAAATAAAAGTAATAGGTAGAAGGGAGACAGGGAAGGAAAGGGAGACTGCAGCTTTAAATCTAGAAACTCCATGCCAGCCCTCACCTTCACCTTGGGGGTGTAGTTTGGAGGTAGAATGCCTCTGGGTTCGAGCCCTAGCGCCATTAAAAAAAGAAAAAGAGCCTCACACTTCCAAAGGACCCCTCTCTCTCACTCATGGGGTGGCCCGTACTCTCTTTTCCATCACGTAAGCCAAGGACTCCTGAGTTGAGGAATCGACCCCTCTCCCAGGACAATTTAATTAGGGATGAGCTCTCACAGGAGCCTCACACAGATTCCTCTACTCACCCTTCAGTCTATGAGGTAAGTGGGATAATGATTCCCACTGAACAGATAACTGAGGCTCAGAGAGGCAAGTGACTTGCCCAAGGACACACAGCCTGGAAAGGGCAAAGCCAAGATTGGACTCCAGATTTACCTAACTCTAACGTTCATGTCCAAAGCCCTACACGACACTGACTCGCCCCTGCCCTACAAGCGTGAGCTCACCCGCTTCCCCGTGGACCGTGCGAGCTGAGCACAGTGTCCCTGCCTCCGACAAGCCGTGCGCCCTTGGGCGAGCGCCTCCGCCTTCAAGAACCTCAGTCCCCTCATCTATGCAATGGGAACCGTAGCACGAGTCCTTGGGAGGCCCCGGAACACAGGAAAGGCGCAACCTGGGCTGCGGCACCCCTCGGGGCGCCTGCCACCGCATCCTCAATGGTCCACCATCCAACAAACAGCAGCATTCGAGTTCCGGGATGAGGGGGCACCATAGCACCCACCGCCGCTGGCGCCACACCGGGAGTCGCGCTGTGCCCTGCTCAGCCTTTTCCCTCAGCACCATATGGTCCTACAGGGCCGGTCACGTGACGGGCATTTAATAAGCGTGTCCTCCACACACACACACACGCACACACACAGGACAAGAAGGAGATACATCAGCATGCTTTCCCTCCTTATCTCCAAGTTGTGGCACTTTATCTTTCTTTTTGCTTATCTACATTTTCTGACTTCCCTATAATGAGTGTATAGTATTTGCGGCACTATCTAAGACTGTGAAGAATGCATACCCCACGGGTGCTATACATTGCCTCTGGGGAAAAGGAGTGGAAAGGGTAGATAATTGTGTGGGCTCTTTAAAAAAAAGTTCACACCTATCTTTATTCCTTTTGTTTATTTTGTAACTTTTTTATTAAGAGAAAAATAATCCACCTGGTGCATTTTGGCAGAAATAACTTCAAAAAGCAAAGAACATGCCTGCACGTCCTGGCTTATCCATTAAGTAACTTCTCTGAGTCTCAGTTTCTTCATCTGCAAAATGCATATTAAAATACTACTTTGTCTGGGTGGCACATGCCTGTAAATCTCAGTACTTGGGAGGCTGAGACAGGAGAATTGCAGGTTCAGAGACAGCCTTAGCAATTTTTTTTTTTTTGTCTGTGGGTTTACTTTGTATAAGCAAGTACTTCACTAAGAACCTATATGATAAAAAAAAAAAAAATGAGCCTTTGCCAAACACCCAATCAAAACTCTACATCTCACCAGAGTGAAAATTGCAGTAGGAATCGCAGGTCATATTTGAAGTGGAATTCTATTGATAGACTGTCATTCAAACTCGGTCCCCTGGGGTCCCTTAGACTCCGAGGCTAGTGCAAGACCTTGAACTTCTCCATGAAGTTCAGAAAATCTGGACGTTTATTTTTAGCTGAAATATATCTTCTTCTTTTCCTGTTCTCCCACAAAGCTTCCCCCTGCATGGAACATTTACCAAGACCCCTCTGAATCCCCAAAAGACTATGAGAAAGTGAGTTTACCCCGGGGCAGGGTGGCGGGTCCGGGCTGCCCTTCTCTCTCGTCTTAGGGATCCACGTGCCTGTGACTGGGTGCCTGCCACACGCTCACCTGCCAGGCCCCAGCAGCCACCTGGGTTTCTGTGGTGCTATCCTAAGTCCTTTGTTCTCGAGCATTAATTTAAAGCAGTATTTTCTCAGCCGGGTAGGCATGCTCACATGACTTGGAGGCTTAAAAATATGGATTTTGTCCCAAATTGCCTAATATCAAAATGTTTGGTGTCACTTCCCCTTGTGCTTCCAGACGATTCATAGTAACCGCCTGTAGCACCTGCTAGCGAGGACTCTGAAACCATTTCCAGGCAAAAGAGCAATCGAAACTTAAAGAATTCATGCTTTCTGCTAGTGGATTACTAATGTCTACCGGGGCACAAATCCAAGGGCCACCAGCCTGTCTTACGTCCTAAATCTGATGAAGCACTTTCTCCTTTCGCTCGAAAGAAGCAACCCGGCACAAATCGCAGGTGGCTCCAGGCGGCAGTGATAGCAGCTGTCACGTGTGGAGTGTCACTGGAGCTAGGGGCTTTCCACACGTAATACACTTTAGAGCAACGCCCCAGTCATCAGGACGACTTTGGTTGTGAGTGTCAGTCAACCAATTCACGTTAGCCTAAGCCAAGAGAAAGGGTTAGGGCTTGGGCGACCAAGAGGAAGACTGAGTTAGAGTTTAGCGTCACAGGAAGCGGAGTCAACACCAGTGACCGGCTCTAGAGACCCCTCCCTCTCTCCCTTTCCTCTACTTGTATTTACAAACAGGCTTTGCTATACAGACATGCTACTTTTCCCCAGTATGTGTGTATCAGTTGTGGAGGAACTTTGTCATGTGCCCATTCTTTGGACCGATCACAGTTTAATGTCAGCTGTTGTTGGACAGAATCCAGTTATATTCACTTGATTTTGGCCGAGGGGTCTGTGCCTATTAATAGAAGAAAGGAGAGCGAGGGGTTGGGGGTGTTTTAAGCTTAATAGGCAGATAAAAAGAGGGCCACTGAACAGTTATGCAGGTTGCATGCTGCAGAAGGCTGCAAGCTAAGAGGCAAAGGAGAGGCACAATTCCACTTGTGTCGCCGAGCAAGCCCAGCTGCATCTGCTAGAAGGAGGAATGTCCTCTTCTCATTCATACAAAGGTGTCACATGGGCTACGAAAACCCTGAGCAAAAGCAGTATCGCTTGCAGGTCACTGCAAACTCTAGGAAGTAAATGCTAATTATTTAATTTTTAAGATGAGCAAACAGAATCAAACAGAACAAATAGAGGTAAAGTGGCTTGCCTGAGGCTCTAGGACTGGGATCAGTACAGCCAGGAGTCACACCCGTGTTAGTCTGGTACCTGCTTTCCCCATAACAGCCCACTGAACCACCTGTGGGAGGAGTCGGGCTTACCAGGATCCTAATCATACACGGAAGTGAGAGAACTGGATTCTTTGTGCTTCTTCCCTCTGGAAACCCAGTTAAGCCCACGGGGATAGAAAATCTAGGCCATAAAGCTCAACCAAGCCCAAGACCTGACACTCCACACACACACACACACACACACACACACACACACACACACACCCCTGCACATACTGTGTTTGCAAACAGCTTGAAAGTCATGGTGTTTCACTTAAAAAGGTAATTTCTTGCTTGGAACAGTGAGAAATTAGATGCAATCTGTCTTGATTTCTCCCCAATTTACGACACGCTTTAGTGACCAATTTGAAGACATGCCAACATCCTTCTGTCTCGAGGATATGTTAGCCTGGTTTATGTCTCTGTTCATAAAGGAAGTCTAAATCACCCAAGGGGAAAGGCAGCCCAGAATAGATAGAGAGGCATGGAGACAGGCAGAGCCGCCGCCTCCTGGATATTATTATTCATAATAGCAACAATAATAATAACAATCACCACTCACTGGACATTTACTATATGTCAGGTCTGATGCTCCAGACATCCGTCACCACACTGTTAGAAAGTCCGGGGAGGCCGGGCGTGGTGGCACACTCCTGCAACCCCAGGGCTTGGGAGCTGAGACAGGAGGGCAAGGTTGAGGACAGCCTCAGCAATCGAGCAAGACCCTGTTTCAAAAGAAAAAATAAATAGAGCTGAGGATGTTGCTGGGGAGGGAGACTATCTCTGGTTTCAACCTCCTCCAGTGAGGGAGAGGGAGAGGGAGAGGGAGAGGGAGAGGGAGAGGGAGAGGGAGAGGGAGAGAAAGGAAGGGAGGGAGGACAGATGAAGGGCTGAAGGGCATTTTGGCGGCCCGGCATCTGAACATTCTCCCTATTTTGGGAGAACCCCGTTGGGTGGTTCTTCAGGAAGCTGGACTCGTCTCCCTCCAAGGACACAGACGACAAGGACTCCATGAGCTCTCCACTGACCTCCCAGGACATTTCCCTTATGTTTTAAAAGACAGTCTTTTCAGAGCAGCTTTATGTTCACAGCAAGCCTGAGTGGAAGGTACAGACCTCCCAGAGTTCCCTCCTCCAGGATCGCAGTTCCTCACGATCCGCACATTTGTTAAAACTAAGGAACCCGCAGGGGCGCATCCCCGTCACCCCGCCCATTGTTTACACTGGGACGCACTCGGCGTTGCACTTTCTATGGGACAAGTGGACAATTACATGTGTGCACAATGGCTGTGCCACGCAAAATCATTTAATTGCCCCCCAAATCCTCTGTGCTCTGCCCGTCTGTTCCCCTCTTCTCACCCCCGGCGACCACTGCCTTGTTTACTATCCCCATCACTTGGCCTTTTCCAGAGTGTCCTGTGGTCAGAATCAGATAGCTCGGAGCCTTTCCATGCTGGTTGGCTTCTTTCACCCAGGAATATGCACCTTCTATCTCTGCTAAAATTAACTAGTCTGTTTCTGTTGTTTGCATCCAAGCACCCTACTCCATACGTGTTACACCCCCATTCTATGCATTAGCCCTAGCACCTTAGCGAGACCCTCAGGAACTCAGTCTAAGCGTAACAAAGCCATAGAGGGCAGGCACCGCCGTACGCTCGTGTGCAGAGGCGTGCCCAGTCAAGACGAGGGCAGCTTGGACTTGGACGAGGGCAGCAGGGTGGACTTGGATGTGGATGCCACTTCTTCACCTAGCTGCTGGTGACCTCCTGCAAGCTGCTTAGCCTCTCTCTGGTCTCCATTTCTTCACCTGTAAAATGCACGCAGCTAAGCCTATAGCACGGAATTCCTGCAACTACTAAAAGAAGTCATGTATGTGTCACACTCAATGCAGTATCCGGCCCTCAACCTGCGTTAGCTGTTGTGTTTGTGATCATTACTATTCGTGTCCATTAACCTCTTTCTATAGCATCACATAATGAGGGGGGTTATATGGACATCACTAGGATTCTATTTGCTTCCTTTTGTCATCTCCTCCAGAGTCATGGTTGAGGGAAAATAGCAGATGAGTGCTCCTTCTGCCAGGGGACCCGTGACACAGAGTGACTTCTGGTACCAGATAGTGACTCTGCTTCTGTCTGTGTCGCAGGAGGACCCGAGCTCCACACAGGGAGGGCTCAGGCCCTGCTCATCGATCACGCTAATGACGATGGATTTCCTCGCCTCTGCCACTTGATCACCAGCTGCCCAGGGCTTTATCGCCGTCTCCCAGGGCAGAGCAGGCCGCCCCACTCCTGCTCACGAGGGCCTTTTCTTCTTACCCCGGCTCACCCAGCACACAGCCAATTAAACAACCTGTTCATTTCCCCACCCTCCGCCTCTTTAATTGCAAGCAGTGCTGAGAGTTGCATAACAGGGAACAAAGGATGGATTTATTTACCCCAGGACATAAACAAGATTATCAGAAATAACCGTTCAGAAGCCCTTAGCTCTTGGAAGAATTTTAATTCGCTGACCCCTGCCTTCCAGAAAGCTTAGGTCTTTTCACATAATTATAAAATCCCCAGGAGTTTTGCCTGCTCAAGTTATGTGTTGGCACACATTCGCCTGCCCAGCCCTTGGCTCTCATTGGTCAATTATGAGCATCTCTGCTGGGGCTTTAAATCAGGCTCTTTTGAGACAATGCAGGAAATCTGAAACAGAAACTCACTTTTCCTGGGAATTTTCCTACCGGAGGCTTCCTAGAACTACTGAACTAGTGCACAGGAGGGAGGAGGATTATGTTGATTAGAACACTTTGGGTTACTAATTGCTTAACCCCCATCAAACGGGCATTAAGCCAAAAGGGGACTCTATCGTAACTGTAAAATCCACCATGCAAGCTAATTTCAGGATGGTTCAATTCAGGAGACCTAACCATGTCCTCAGGCTCAGTCTCCATCTACCTCTCTCACCTGTGTCGGCTTCTCTCGGGTGGGAAAGCTGGTCCCCAACATTCCCAAGCTTCCAATGAGAATGGAATCTGATTGGATCAGCTTTGGTCATATGCCCATACTTTGACCAATCACTGTGACTAGAAGATGAAGTTTACTGCTTGGCTGGACCTGGGTCACATGACCAATTTGCATTTGGAGTTTGAGGTCAATCCTACCTGAACCATATATACTGAGAGTGTTGTGGGTTGAATCCCCAAAGAAAAAACAGGATGATAGCATACCCAGGGAGGTCCATGATAGGTGGATAAAAACAAAGGATGTTCCTCACAGTGTTCCTTTGGGAAAGGGGCTGCAGAACACCCACACTCTTCCCAGGGCAAGCTCAGAGGTGGTCTTTTTAGCATCTGGGGTGGGTTGAGTTGTGCACCACTCTAAAATATTTATATGATGACATGCATCATATTTATATGATGATATTTATATGATGACTGCAGAGCGTGACTGTGTCAGTAAGTACTCTCACTACTATGACCCAAAAGACCTGACTAGAGCAGCTTAGGGAGTTTATTTGCTCACACTTCTGGAGATTTCAAGAGTTTTGTCTATGTGAGGCCGGGTTCATTGATGGAGCTCAGCGCGTGGTGGTGGGAGGCAGAAAGAGGGACCAAGAGAGATGCTCTCAAGTCACAGAGGCCAGAAACAAGATGGCCAGAGAGAGCTAAGAAAGGAGGGACACGCCCCAGGGACCCCCTCCTCGGCCACCAAGCCCCACTTCCAACATGGCCGCCATGTTTCTGCGAGATCTTGGGGGACATTCTAACTCCAAACCATTACAGTGCTTGTTATAGTTAGATATAGAATGCCCCCTAAAGAGCTCTTTTATTAAGTTCAGGGTTGATGAGCTAAGTCATGATGGATGCAGTCTCACCAGTAGATAAATCCCCCGCAATGGATTTACTGGGCAGTCACCCAGGCTGTGGGGTGCGGCTAGGGAAGGTGGGTCCCTGGGGTGTGGCTAGGGAAGGTGGGTCCCTGGGGTGTGCCCTTAGGGACTGTGCTTGGCCTCACAGGGACTGACCCCCAACATCTCCAAAAGCCTGTGAACAAATAAATTTTCTTTCCTCTAAGTTGTATAGTCAGGTCTTTTGGATCATAGTGGTAAGAGTGATAAACAAGACAGTGCCCTTACTTAAAGATAGAGATTTTGAGTGGAAATGATGTCATAGGTGGGCCCTAGGTCAATATGACTGGCATCCATATGAGAAAGAGGAGTTTGGACACAGACATACTACCAGGGAACACCATGTGAACCTGAAAATGGCCGTGACCATGCCAAGGAGAGAGGCCTTGCGTAGATTCTTCCCTACAACTCTCAGAAGAGCCAACCCTGCTGCCAACACCTTGAACTTGAATTTCTAGACCCCAGAACTGGGAAAAAATAAGTTTTTCTTATTGAAGCTACTGAGTTGTGGCACCTTATTACAGGAGTCCAAGCAAATTACACAGCATCCTTTGAGGAAGATGTGCAGCAAGGTGTTCAGACACCTGAGAGCCTGGAACGGGTTAGATGTAGCCTCGGCCCAGGTCCTGGGAGTCTCCAAAGCTCTAACTGATTGCTAACCTTCCTGTGGACTTACGCCACCACCATCACTTCACTTTCAGGCTCTGATTTCCATGTGGGTTTTCTCTGTTCATCACAGCATGAATTCAGATATGAAACGCAGCCCTTTTTCATAATTGTGACCTCTAAAAAGAATCTGCTCACCCAAGGCATGCCTGTACACTTTGCTGAAGCCTGGAAGCGGAGAGAGAAGGTCAAACAGCATGTTCACACAAAGCTTCGAAATTGAACAATAAGAATCCATGCTCATGCGTTGAAAGATATTTATTGAAATTCTATTCCAAGCATGAGAAGATGCAGGGAGAAAACAAGAAAGACTAGCTGCCTGCAACTCAAGGAACTCATGTTTTACTTGGGAAGACAGATAACAAATAAGTAAAATAAGCCAGAGCATTCCAGATTATACAAAGTATTGTGGAAAAATAACAGGGTTGGGTGGTAGAGATTTCATGGAGCGGGTGCTTTGGGGGTGATTTTTTCCTAACCAGGAGAAGGAGGGAATCAGGAAATCCCTCTTGGAGGAGATGGAAGTGGGGGTAACTCTAGGAGGGAAAGAGAAAGGGGGAGCCAGCCTGGTGTGGTGGCGCATGCTTGTAATCCCAGCATTCGGGAGGCTGAGATCAGAGGATCCTGGTTCGCTGCCAGCCTCAGCTACCTAGTGAGGCACTCCGCAACTTAGTGAGACCCTGTTTCAAAATAAAGAATAAAAAATAGGTCTGGGGGTGTAGCTTGGAGGTAAAATGCCCCTGAGTTCAATCCCCAGTACCGCCAAAAAAAAGGGGGGGGAGGGGGGGAGGGGGGCCAGGGAGCCGGAATGCGCAGCTGGAGCTTGATTGTGAATGAAAGTGTGATAGCTAATCTGACGTGCCAACTTGACTGGGCTACAGGGTGCCTGGATATTTGGTTAAACATTACTTCTGGGTGTGTCTACGAGGGTGTTTCTGAATGCGGCTAACGTTTATTTAGGTTTTTTTGTTTATTTGTTTTATGCTACTGAATAATGAACCCAGGGACCCTCTACCTCTGAGCTACACTCTCAGCCCTTTTATCTTTTATTTTGAAACAGGGTCTCACTAAGTTGCTGAGGGTCTTGATAAGTTTCTAAGGCCAGCCTCAAATCTGTGATCCTCCTGTCTCAGCCTTCCAAGTATTGAGACTGCAGTCATAAAGCACCATGCCTGGCTTGAGACTAACATTTAAATCCATGAACTGAATAAGGCATGTTGTTCTATCAGTGCAGTGGGTCTCACGCATCCTCTCTCTGGAGACCTGAACAAGAAGGTGGAGTAAGAAAGTCTCTCTCTCTCTCTCTCTCTCTCTCTCTCTCTCTCTCTCTCTCTCTCTCTCTCCTCTCTCCTCTCTCCTCTCTCCTCTCTCCTCTCTCCTCTCTCCTCTCTCCTCTCTGATATATAGATAGAAGATAGATAGTAGATAGATAGATAACAATGGATATTTCCTTATCTCTCTGCTTGTCATCAAGCTGAGACATTGCTTTCCTCTTGCCTTCTGACTCAGACCCAAACTGAAACTTTTCAAGCCTTTGCACTCTGCTATGGTTTGGCTGTTTGTCCCCTCCAAGACTTATGTTAAAATTTAATTGATAGTATAACAATATCAGGAGGTGGAACCTTAAAGAGATGATTAAGTGTGATCCTCATGGGTGGGACTGGTTCCACGGAACGAGGGCAAGTTCGGTCCCCTCTTGCCCTCTGTGTTGCCTTTCCACCTTCCCCCATGTGAAGATGCAGAAAGAAGGTCCTTGCCAGATGCCACCACCATGACATGGGACTCCAGAACCTCCAGAACCAGGAGCCAATACATTTTTGTTCTTATAACCTGCCTGGTGTCAGGTATTCTTTTTTTTTGCGGTACTGGGGATTGAACTCAGGGCCATTCTACCTCCGAGCTACACCCCCAGTCCTATTTTTTATTCTTTATTTTGAAACCGAGTCTCACTAAGTTGCGGAGTGCCTCACTAGGTAGCTGAGGCTGGCCGCGAACCAGGATCCTCCGGTCTCAGCCTCCCGAATGCTGGGATTACAAGCGTGTGCCACCACGCCGGGCTCTGGTGTCAGGTATTCTGTTATAGCAACACAAACGGGACTGAGACAGAATCAGAAACTATACCATCAGGTCCGTAGCCATGTAAGCCAATTCCTTATGTCAACACACATATATTTCATATTCATAATCATAAATATATATATCTAGGCATAAACATGTATATGTGTGCATATATATATGTGTGTGTATATATATGTGAGTGTGTATATGTATATGTGTGTGAGTGTGTATATAGGTGTGTGAGAGTGGATATATGTATATGTGTGTGTGTGAGTGTATAATATATGTGTTTGTGCACATGCACATGTTGTGCTCTGGTTCTCTGGCAAACCCTGCCTGCTACAGGAACCACAAGGCAGCGCAGCCTCCCTGTTCACGGGGCTGGATTTTCCCTGAGAGAGTGGAAATTCCCCCTGCAGCCATCCGGAAGGAGTCCAGACCCTGAGGATGCCTGGAGCCAGCCTCGGGTTGGACGGTGGTCGGTGCACGTGACCTCCAAGGTGGGCAAGGCCCTGAGCCCCGCAGACAGGCTTGGGGAGGGGTCCCCTGTAAGCGACAAGAGGCGGGCCGGGGCCCCAAGCATGTGAGCCTCCCTCTGCCCTCCCGGAGCGCTGGGTCGCATCGGCACACAAGCCTCGGCCTGTTCTTCGGCAAGGCGGGGCCGGCAGGAGGCTCAGCCTGGAGCTGAGGGAGGCTCTGCAGGGCCACAGCAGCTGGCGACAGAGAGAGCCGGCCCCGGGGAAATGGGAGGCAGTGGTCCAGAGAAACTCAGCTGGCGGAAGTGACAACTAAGATGAATTTGTGAAACACGCCGAGTTCCCCAGCGAGGCAAACCTGGCCTTACGAAGGGAAATGGAAAGGGGAGAAATAGGAAGAAAGGGCCAGGGGGAGGGAGAGAAGCTTCTAGAAATTGAGAGAGGTGTGAGCTTGAACATCACAAGGGAGGCACCACAGACCGGTAAAATCTGGGGGCAACTGGTAAATAAATAAATAAACAAAAATTTAAAATAGAAACGGCGTTCTCAGGTACTGGACGGCGCCTTCCATGGCTCATTTAGTTTATACCTCGCAGTGTCATAGCACTGAGACCATTCCAGTTTTATCTCATTATAGATGAGAAGATCCAGGCTCAAAGAGGTGGAGTACAGCGCTCACGGCCCCAGAGCTCGGGGCTAGTGCAGTCGAGAGTTGAACTTGGTCCTGTCTGAGCTGAATCAGTTGTGGGCTCGGCCTCTTCAGAAGCGTTCTGCAGAACACCAGGCCCAGAAGTTAATAACTGGGGGAGGGAGACTTGACCAAAGGAAATCAGAAAAAGTATATTATCAGCCACTCTGAAAGTCGCAGGGCACAGCGGCAGGTCGTGGGAGGGTCTCCGTTACCTATGGCTACGGAACCGGCCTGAGGTGGTTAATTTGACAGGCGTGGCCAGCTCCCGGCACCCAGAGACGGGTCCAACACTAGACTAGACATTGCTGTGAGGTGGGTTTGTAGATGAGATTCGCAATTAAATCTGTAACTTTGAGTCAAGCAGATTATCCTCCCTAATATGGGTAGGCTAGTCAGCTGAGGCCTGGGGGGAGAGACTGGGCTCCCCAAAGGAGAGAGAATTCTTTGCTTTTTTTGTTTTTTGTTTTTGGTGTGTGTGTGTGTGTGTGTGTGTGTGTGTGTGTGTGTGTGTGTGTGTTACTAGGGATTGAATCCAGGGGTGTTCTACCTCTAAGCTCCACCCCCAGCCCTATTTTATTTTGAACCAGGGTCTCACTAAGTTGCCGAGGGCCTCGCTAAGTTGCTGAGGCTGGCCTCAAACCTGCCATCCTTATGCACCGCCATGCCAAGCGTAAGAAGAGAGAATTCTGCCTGCAGACTGGAACTGCGATGTCTGCTCTTCTCTGCGCCTTCAGTCTCCAGCCCGCTCGCCCTCCCTGCAGAACTTGAACAGCCAGCCTCCACAATCACATGAGCCAGTTCCTTGAAATAAGTCTTCCTGTCTATGCAGCGAGCCCTCTGGATCCATGGGGGACGGGTTCCAAGACCCCTGCAGATACCCAAACCCACACACGCTAAGTCCCCTGTAGGAAATGGCGTGGTATTTATGTATCATCTATTCACATTCTCCCTTACACTTGGAATCCTCTCTGGGCCACTTATAATAACTGATGTAAATGTAAATAGTTGTTATACTGTATTGTTGAGGGAATAATAACAAGGAAAAAAGCCTTGCGTGTTCAGTCCAGACACGATTTCTAAAAATATTTTCTATTCATGGTTGTTTGAATCCATAGACACAGAATCCACAGATATGGAGAGACAGTTGTCCAGAGAGACAGACCAATGACAGATAGATAGATAATAGATAGATAAATGGATGGATAGATAGACAGACAGATGATAGATAGAGAGAGAGAGAGAGAGAGAGAGAGAGAGAGAGAGAGAGAGAGAGAGAGAGAGAGAGAAATATCCCTGACTAATGCACAGCCTAAACTAAATTTAGGGCTTAAAACAATGCTTTAATATCATGTTCATGAATTCTGTGGCTCAGGACTCAGGGCGCTCGAGGGCCCTGGCCTCCCTCCAGGAGGAGGCCTCAAATATCTGCGGATAGAAAGGCGGGGCTGGAAGTGGCTCTTCCATTCACCCGTCTGCCCGGGGGCAGGGTAACTGGAGGGCTGGGCTCAGCGGGGCCCTCGGGCTGCAGAGTCTACACGTGCCTCCTGGGGCGGGGGCTGAGGGACAGCCTCCTGCACCCCAACATTAGCATGAGGCGATTGCCACGGCAGACAGATGAGGAAGGCCGCCTCGTCCTTAATCACTTATACAAGATGTTTGTATAAACGATCATGCAGTGGTCACATGTGGCATTTTCTGTCCACCACTGATTCTCCTCCATGAATCCAATTTTCGAGAACCAGCTCCTTCCTTGCCCACTTCAAACCAAGTGGAGATGGAGGTGATGCTACCTCTGGCTCAATCACATGGCAGACATATGATCCAAGCCTGGCCAATCAGAGCACCCCCCGCCAATGATTGGTTCGAAGATGGTCATATGATCCTAGCCAATCAAATGAAAACTTGTCTTGGATCCTTTTGTTCTTGTTCTACTATTGTTGTTTTATTTTGCTTTGTTTTGGAGGGGGGACTACTAGAAATCAATACCCAAGAGCAAAGCCAAGTTAGAGAGACGAGATGTAAAGCGATATAAAGTTAGAAAGAAATCAACACCCAAGAGCAAAGTCAAGTTAAAGAAAGGAGATATAAAGTTTCAACAACATTATTTAAGGCCCTGGATCCAGCCATGCCTCGTGGATTCAGTTTCATAAGCAGAGGAACACTCCTCGCTGGCTTGTTCTTAATCCAATTTGAGTTGTATTTCTACCACTTGCACTTGAAAGAGAGCTAATTTTAATCCTTACTGAAAACTTGAGCGGGTAGATGAATTCACAGCACAGCAATGCAAATAATACAAATTCAATCCTCAGTCTTCTGGTTTCTAAAAGCCCTTTGTTCATTCATTCTGTTTACTTGAGTTCTGCCGCTCCTCAAGTCTTAGTTCTCTATTCCAAATTCCTGTTTATTCCTGTGCGGGGTGGTTTACCCACTCCCTCCCCAGCACCACCCAATCAATAGGCATTTGTGAAGGTGTTTCTCTAAACAAAGAAATTCCCTCCCTGAGGGAAATTCTGTTACCAGCTATTGAGAAAATAAAATTGTCACTCCTCTGCATATCAAATGAAGAGGCTGGGCAGGACCTCCTCTATGATTTCATGGAACCTGAAAACGGTGGCGTTCAAAATATAATAAAGCCATTAAAAGTGTGGTATAGAAGAATGTTTTCCAACATACAAGTCACAATCCATTAGTGGGTCTTGAAATCAATTTACTGGGTCATAACCAACGTTTTTTAAAAAAAATGAAAGAATAAAATACAAAATTACAGAGTACATTATACATAATGGAGGTGAGTATTGGTTCATGAAACTTTTATTTAAATTATAAATATATATGTACTCTATACACATTGTACTGGATCATAGTTTAAAATGCATTTTCCACTGTGAGTCAGGTACAAAAACCTTGAAAGCCAATGGTACAAGTCAATACTCACAGAGGGAAAAATACCAGAAGGTTAAAAATTAGTATATTTAACTTTTATTTAAAAACAACAGAAAAATAAGATAGATATAAGCAAAGTATAAATGGAGAGATATATGTAGGTATATTTGAAAAAATATGAAATTATACATACCAGAAAACTAGATTATTATTCCTGGGCAGGGGAAATTATGGTATTTTTCATTTTCCTGTGTATACTTTTTGTATTATCTAATGTTTTCAAAATGACATGTTTTACTTCCACAGCCAAAATCTTTATACAGCTTTTTATTTTGAAAGATAACTATATTTCTGGAGACCTTCTTAAAAAAATACCTGAAAGAAATATACTCAAATATTAACAGTGCCAATTGTATTAGTCCATTTTCTATTGTTGTCACAAAATGCCAGAGGCAGGGTACTTTATAAACAAAAGAGGCTCATTTAGCTTGCAATGTTGAGGCAGAAAGCTCCAACAGAATGGCACCATCTCTGGGGAGCCCCCTCCCCCCACTATCATGGTCAATGGTAACGATTGAAGCATCAGCAAGAGAGACTCGACCAGGGAGAGATTCAGGGGGCAGGCTCATCCTTTTAAAACAATGCAGAATGCAGCCCCAAGGAAACCACCAGGGTTCCTACAAGAATTAACTTAAGGTCCTCTGAAGGCAGCGCCCCAGTGACCTAGCCCCGCCCACCATGCTCTGCCTCTTAAAGGTCCCACCACCTCAACATGGCCACCTCAACTCGTGAGCCACGCCCAAACCATACCACCCATTTACAGGTAGTCTTATATTTTCTTTGTTGTTAAGCCGCGCATGGTGGTGCACGCTTGTAATCCCAGCATTCGGGAGGCTGAGACCGGAGGAGCCGGGTTCAAGGCCAGCCTCAGCTACCTAGTGAGGCACTCCACAACTTAGTGAGACCCTGTTTCAAAATAAAGTACCATAAATAAATAAAGTCTGTTAACTTTGTTATTTTATAATTTCCCATCACAAATAAGTATAAATGGAAGAGGGAAGGCTCTTTCTTTCTCTCTTTTGATTCCCTGATCCTTCAGTGGGAGAAAGAAGTTTGCAAACAAACCTTGAAAAATCTGAAAATAAAGTCATGGGAAAGAATGGCGGCAGAGCCGGGCTGGCAGGTGGGGCGGGAGGATATGCTAATCTTCTGCGTTGCTTTCCACACCAGTGAGTTCCTTTTCTGCTTTTAGCGACTGTCTGATGAAGGTATACATTAGAATGTGACTATTATATATTCCAAATGTCATATTCCTCAACATCTGTTGGAAGGAGCATAATTTATTGAGAAAGACGTGTCACCAGAGCGCAGAGAAAGAGAGACAGTTTCTACCAAAGTGCCAGAAGTCAGGCGATGGCTAGACAGGAAACAGCAGCCTCCCCCTGAATGTGTCCTTGAACAGGATGCAAACTGAGTCAGGAGGATAGCGTCAGGAAATTAAAAAGTTGGGCCACCCCACAGTCTGAGAAACACTGACGCCTAAAAAAAGGTAAACGCAGTGTTGCCACCCAAATGCAAAATTGAGTTGTGAGCTCAAAATTGTAAGTTATGAAAAGAAATTATAAGAGAAACAGGGGCAGGACGGAGTGGAAAGGCGGAGAGAGCTGAAAGGGAACAATTGTAGTGAGCTAAATCCTTACCTGTAGCTCTTTCAGAAAAGCAGGGAGAAGGCAGACATGGTGGCACACACTTGTAAGCCCAGTACTTGGGAGGCTGAGACAGGAAGATCACAGGTTTGAGGCCAGCCTCAGCAACTTAGTGAGGCCCTGTTTGAAAATAAAATAAATAGGACTGGGGGTGTAGCTGAGGTATAGAATGCCCCTGGGTTCCATCCCCAGTGCCACAAGAAAGAAGAAGGAAGGAAGGAAGGGAGGGAGGGAGAGAGGGAAGGAGCTCGGGGGCAGATGCACAGATGTGGGCTCCCAGCCTCTCCGACCTCGTCTCGGTCCTGCTCTGTCTTGGCACCTCGGCTAGAATGCTGAGCCCCAGACGGAAGAAACTGTCATGTCCCAGCTTTGAGCCTGGCGTAGGAAGCCATTCCTCTCTTCTTTTTAGAGGATGACACTTTTCTCTTCGCTTCTATGTGCAAAGCGGAGGAGGGAATTGACATTATCTTGATTTATTTTGATTTGTGTGTTCTTAAAGTATACACACGATGAGTGGGAAAAAATTCAAACAGTACAAAAGGCAGCCAGTGTGAAGTAAGTTCCCTTCTAAGCTAGCCATCTTCCTCTGGCCCCCAGATTTCCAGCTTGGGCACCCGCCAGGGTCCCCGTCTTGTCTGCTTCCAGTTGGGTGGGGCCAACGGGCCAAGAGGCCAAGCAGTCAGAGGAAAAGAGCAGAGAGTGCCGGGACCTTTACTTCCAGGCTTCCTTCCTGCAAGGTGCTCTGACTGCCAGCATCCCTCCGCTGTAGCCACTGCTTCTCTCCCAGCATGCTCCTTCTCCTTCGTGGTGCTGGTAGCCACACCCTCTCCTTGTCCAGAAGGCTTGGGAGTAGTCACACTGCATGGATCTGTCCCTGGGTCCCTCCACGCCTACTTCTGCCGCATACACACATGTTTATACGGCCTCTTTGCAAATAATCCTCCTTGTATCCCTCTCTCTCTCTCTCTCTCTCTCTCTCTCTCTCTCTCTCTCTCTCTCCTTTCTCTGTCTCTCTCTCTCTCATTTGCACTAGGGATTGAACCCAGGTTTGCCACCCCTGAGCTACAATCCCAGCCCCATTTTATGTATTTATTTTTTTAAACAGGGTATCATTAGGTTGCTGAGGCTGGCCTCCAAACTGCAATCCTCCTATCCCAGCCTCTGCAGTACTGAGATTACAGGTGTGCCCCACCACGCCCAGCTTCCCTGTATCTTCTTAGTTTGAGCCTGCCATCTTTCCGCGCCTCACCCCTCCCCAGTGTGACCGCTGGTACAGTTTCCTGTGTATCCTTCTAAGGTATCTATCTACCCCTCCATCTCTCTGTCTCTGTCTCTTCTCCTGTTTCATAAAAATGTTAACATTTGATATACTTTGTTTATATCTCTTTTTAAGAAAAAAATCTTGTATCTTGAAGATTGTCCCAGATGATGTTTGCACAAAGAGTTGTGTTCGCACAATCCGCTCTCCACCCTCCGCTCTGCTCTGTGCTTCAGGAGGCTAGCCCGTCTGGAAAGTGCCCTGAGCTCCGTGCCCTGAGGCATCATTAATGAGCAGAGGTCAGTTTCTAATTGCAGGCTCAGGCAATAGCTAAGAAGTCAGGAGGAAAGGGCGCGGGGCCCTCAGCCTCCCGCTTCCTCTCTGCCGGGGGAGCCGTTTCCAACTTCAGGAAGCCACAGCTCCTGTGGGCGGTCCTCAGCTCCAGCTTCTCCTTCTGCTAATTCTTCCCTCCCTCTTTCCCCTTCAAGTACAGAGTGGTAACAATGAGTCACATCTGGATCATGTCTTAGCAACACCTATAGCATGAACTCATCCTCATTTTAACGACTGAGTAATGTTCTTTTGTAAGAATAGAACATGATTTATTTAACCAATTCCCTATGAATGTACATTTAAATTGAACTAATACTTACTTACAACCTACTGTATGTCTGGCACCTTTTTACATAAAATACCTCATTTCATCCTCACTTCCACCCTGTGGGATGCTTATTAGCATTACATCCACTTCTGAGAAGAGGAAAGTGAGGACCAGAGAGATGATGGGGTTCAAGGTTACATATGTAGTTAATGTAGACACAGAATTTGAACACAGTCCTGTCTGATGCCAAATCCCATTATGTTTTGGATCTTGGTATGAATTTTAAGATCTGCCCTCAATAACAGATGATGATATTTATGCCTTTTATGTCTTGTGTGCCTTTTATGCCTTTAATATATTTTATTTATTAAAAAAAATTTTGTACTGGAGATTGAACCCAGAGGCATTCTACCTGCAAGTTATACCCCCAGCTCTATTATATTTTATTTATTTTTTTATTTTGAAACAGGGCCTCGCTAAGTTGCCAAAGGCTTCACTACATTGCTGAGGCCAAACCTGCAGTCCTCCTGTTTCAGCCTCCCAAGTACTGGAGTTACAGGTGTGCACCATCACACCTGGCTACCTTTAATATATTTTGAAATAAACTTATTTATTAAAGTATGTGCAGAAAAATACACAAGTTATAAAAAAAAACCAGCATTTAATATTTACAAAGTGAATGCACTCCAAAACTCACCACTATGATCAGGAAATAGAACATAATCAGCTATGCGAGTTCTCTTTGGGTTCCCCTCCCAGTGGCCATTCTCTTCGACCCCCCAAAGATAATCTCTACTCTCTTTCTTCTTGATCTAAGATACTATCTCTCTATTGTGTCCTCAACTTCACTTTTTGCACTGTATGGCTATATACTTTTTGGTCAAGATGGGTAGGGATCAGATGAGTCCTTCTGTCTGAAAACACTAAACAAAACAAACAAACAATACATACGCAACAAGGTCTTTTGAGACATTGAACTTCAACCAGTGAAAGACAGGAGCCAGGAAACAAGCAAGGCGAGGCCCGGTCAGTGGAACGAGAGAGTTTCTAGAGCACAGCACAGAAAAAGTGAACAACAGTCTCTGGGCTGGGCAGGTGGTGCTGGGAGTCCAGAGAGACCGAGGCATCTGGAAATCACAGGAAAAATGCTGAAAAAGATAGAGTTGCACAGCGGAAAAACTCGGGAGACCTTCTGAAGGCTCCGCTCCAGCGTCCAGATGCGCACCGACCAGCCGGCCTGAGGGGAGAGGGTGGGGGCGCTCCCGACAGCCCAGCGCTTGCCTTTCACGCATGCGTGTCAATGCGAGTTTATATATATATATATAGTTTCTAACCCACCTAGAGATGGTCCTGCAGAAGAATTTCATCAGAATTCAATCTCTCAGCCGGGCGTGGTGGCGCACGCTTGTAATCCCAGCATTCGGGAGGCTGAGACCGGAGGATCCAGGTTCCTGGCCAGCCTCAGCTACCTAGTGAGGCACTCCGCAACTTAGTGAGACCCGGTTTCAAAATAAAGAGTAAAAAATAGGGCTGGGGGTATAGCTCAGAGGTAGAATGCCCCTGAGTTCAATCCCCAGTACCTTGCTCTCTTCATGGAAAGTCTTCTCCGTGTGGCACAAAAGAATGCCCTCAGACAGAGCCCAGTGCATGCCCTGCTGGATCTGTGATGTGAAAGAAATTCCCTTTCCTAGAGTGTTTTACAAACAAGGAAAGAAGAAGTCCAACTGGGCGGAGCCTTTTATTGTTTGTGAGGATCACAAGATTTCCATGATTGGAGTAGGACCAGTTCCCCAGCGGAGGTGTGGGTGCGAGAAAGGAAGAGCGCAGATGTCCACTGAGAGGTCTCAGCGGAGGGTCCTGGAGGGAAGCCCCCCGAGGTGCAGACACCAACAGAACGTCAGACCCTTGCCATGTCGCCCAAGCTAGGGAGCCAGAAGAATAGGCTGTTTTCTGTCCTATAATAAGGAATTCCTTAAACAAAGTAATGTCAAATTATAAACTGGAACTCCATTTTAGCAAGTGCTCACTTTGAAACCACATTCAAAAATGCTTCTAGGAGTGGCGTAGTGGTGTGTGCCTGTAATCCCCTGGGAGGCTGAGACAGGAGAATCATAAGTTCAAAGCCAGCCTCAGCAACTCAGCAAGACCCTGTTTCAAAAAAATAATAACAGTAACAACAACAACAATAATAATTACATAGGACTGGGGGTCTAGCTCAGAGGTAGAACACCCCTGAGTTTAATCCCCAGCACCCCCCTCCCATGTATCTGTAAAAATGGGGGATGTGTATGCTTTGTTGCCTGAAAAAAAGTGCTTACACACCGGGTAGGTAGCAGGAATTCCTCCCCTACCTGTATGTTATAATCTCCTAGCAACTTTATTTTTAATTGATTGACAGTTCAGTGATGCATACTGTTTAAGTTTAGGTCACTGACTCTACAGAGTCAAAGTCCTTCTCTGTTTTCCCAAACCCTCAGTAAACTCCCACTATCCACAGCCTGGGGGAAGAAGCATTTTGAGGGCATCAATAACTTGGAGCGGAGAGAAAAATGAAGCTACAGCCAAGACGGGTGAGGTATTGGTTTCCTGGAGTTGGTGTAATAAATTACTACAAATTGCAGTGGATTAAAACAACAGTTCTGGAATTAGAAGTCCCAAATCAAAGCAGTGTCAGGACGAAGCCTCCATCTCTCTCCGGAGGCCTGGGGAGACCCTTCCTACCCCTCCCTGTCTTCTCCTGTCGGCTGCTGATCTCTGGGGCTCCTGGGCTTGCAATGGAGGACTCTAATGTCTGCCTCCGTGTGTGTCTTCTCCATCCAAGTCTGCGTTTCCCTGTCGGTATAAGGACACAAGTCATCAGATTAGGCCCACCCTGATCTGGTATAACCTCAACTTCACCACCTACAAAGACCCTATTTCCAAATAAGGTCACATGCACAGCTAATGGGATTGAGGAATTGAACTCCCCCGTCATATAACTATACTGATTAAAGCAGGAAGCAGGCTAGTGTGCGTATCGAGCCAAAAATGGTGAGCTGTTTGGAAATGCACGGGGATGTATGGAAGGAGGGCCTCCTGCCTGGGGTGGGGCCTCGTGTGCTAAAGCACGGCTTCCTGAGAAGGCTGGAGAAATTAGTCTTCCAGGTGGCTTGCGAATCTCTGTGTGTGTGTGTGTGTGTGTGTGTGTGTGTGTGTGTGTGTGTGTGTGTGTAGATTGAATCCAGGGCAGTCTACCTCTGAGCTAGACCCCAACCCTTCTTAAAATTTTTGTAGGGTCTCACTGTATTGCTGAGGCTGGCCACAAATCCGCAACCCTCCTGTCTCAGCCTCTCAAGTACTGGGATTACAGGCTTGTGCCACTGCACCCGGCTGTTTTATAGTCTTTTCGGAGTTTTTGGAGGTGACTCCACCTTGTTCTGTTGAATTGAACATAAACACATGAATACACACACACACACACACACACACACACACACACACACACACCATTCAGTGAAAGAGTATTGAGATAGTGTAACGAGGTGTTGAAATAATTTGGAACTAAGAAAAAAAAAAAGCTGAGTGTGGTGGCACACGCCTGTGATCCCAGTACTTGGGAGGTTGAGACAGGCAGATCATAGATTCAAAGCCAGCCTCAGCAACTTAGCAAGATCCTCTTTCCAAATAAAAAATAAAATAGGTAAAATAGGTCTGGGGTAGAGTTTGGAGGTAGAATACCCCTGGGTTCAATCCCTAACACCCCATACACACACATTTAAAAAAAAAAAAAAGCCCTTAACCTCCACCACTAAGACATCATGGAATCCTAGAGCTTGCTTCAATTTCTACTTTTGCCAAATGGGATTAACAATCTGGCCTGTCTCCTGGGACACTGTGACATGGAGCATGTGATCATGGAAGACTCTACTCATGGAAAGCCAGGGCCCCACCTGAGGTCTCTAACAGGTAAAATTCACCAAAAATATTCCTGGGGTCACGCTTCTTTCTCTGCTACTGGGCCAGGTGTAACAAAGTAAGGAAGAGAGAGGGGGAGGGGCAGGTTAAATGATATTTTCTTCTCTTCTTTTACAAAGATCCAAATTCACCTTCCTCCTTGGACCACAGTTTGGAAAACTAGGGCAGAAGTGGGGTGCGGGGCCAGAGAGCCCCGAGGGGGTCGGAGTCTTTTTTCATGCTAAGGAAGTGCTAGAATCCACAGAGGTGGCACAAATGCACATTGTGCAGTGGTATTTAATCCTGGAAGCCATTCATCAATAGGTTGCCAGCACCTGGGTGTCAAGGGAGCCCCAAGTTTTATTCTTGCCCTGAGCCCTATAATTTGTAACTCCGGTGCTGACATTTCAGTAAAAATACCCAGAAGGAGTTCTCTGGGTGCTAGACGCAACACAGAAAAGCATATTAAAGATATTCCCAAAAAATGATGATTTTTTTCCAATAGGTTTTTAATGCTAAACATATGTATTACTGACTGCAATTCAAGTGTTTACCAGCTCTTGAGATTGCACTCCAGCTACCCCAGCTGGCGTCTGACACATTCCCAAATTTTTCTTCTACTTGATCCGTCTATTTTTAATCCCTTCAGATGCCATTGCTTTTTGTGAACCGGGAGGAGAGACCGCCTGTTGCTCCACATCCTTCAGCTCGTATTTTGCATAAATCAACCAGGAATTAAGAGTTAAACAATCACTTCATATCTCGGTTGTCAAATATTTCACCATCAGGGGATGGATTTGCATATCTGAAAACATGTTGGCCTGTCGATGCTTAAGGGATATGGAAACTATCAAGAAACCTTTAGCATCTGCAGGAGTAATAATGCAAAGGAGATTATGGGAGCAGGTCCAGGTGGGGAGATAAGGGTGGGGGTTCAGGTGCCCAGACTGCGAGCTTTGGCTGGGCCTCAGGGCCCGACTCAATCCCCTATGACTGCTCCTGTCCAAACTGGTGTAGGCCAGGTCCCCAGAAGCATGGACAAGGATTAGGATATAAGTAGTTATTTGGGAGGTCACCCAGGGGAGTGGGGAGGTGGGATGGGAAAAGCAAAGAAGCCAGTCCAGGGTGCACTGGGGAGCAGAAAACCACTGGGTCCTGGGGGAGCCGACACGTCAGTCCTTTAGGGGCCTGGAGAGCGAGGTGAGGCATCGATCCGTAAACTCCCGTTAGCCGTTGCTCTATGGCTGTTCCCACGGAGGTCCACTTCTTGCACACCTAGGCTGCTCTGCTCAAAGGCACAACACGTTCCTGGAGCCTGTCACTTCCAAACTATGCACCAAGGCGCCTGGGGGCGCTGCAGTGCATTCACAAAATAAGCTAGAGGTGTATTTTTTCTTTTGTGGTACTGGAGATTGAACCCAGGGGCATTCTACCTCTGAACTATGTACCCTGCCCCTCTTTTCTTTCTTTCTTTATTTTTTTTTTTATTTTTATCTTTATTTTGAAACAGGGTCTTGCTAGGTTGCTGAGAGTCTTGCTAGGTTGCTGAGGCTGACTGTCCTTGAACCTGCGATCCTCCTGTCTCAGCCTCCCAAGTACTGGCATTACAGGCATGCACCACCACGCCAGGCTGCTAGGAATATTTTTTACTTGGGCAGAAAGATGGAGACATCGAGTGAACCCCACATGAACCACGAACTTGAGAGAGTTCCCAGAGCTGTGGACAGAACTTGTCTCCTCACCTTGATTCATAGGTTGAAGTCCTGATGCCTTGTATCTCAGTATGCGACTCTCTTCGGAAATACGTATTTACAAAGGAAACAAAGTTAAGACAAGGTCTTGAAGGTGGGCCCTAATCTCTCATGACAGGTACCCTCCTAAGAAATTTTGAGCCTGAGCTGGGCGTGGTGGCGCACGCTTGTAATCCCAGCATTTAGGAGGCTGAGACCGGAGGATCCGGGTTCGAGGCCAGCCTCAGCTACCTAGTGAGGCACTCTGCAACTTAGTGAGACTCAGTTTCAAAATAAAGAATAGCCGGGCGTGGTGGCGCACGCTTGTAATCCCAGCATTTGGGAGGCTGAGACTGGAGGATCCGGGTTCGCGGCCAGCCTCAGCTACCTAGTGAGGCACTCCGCAACTTAGTGAGACCCGGTTTCAAAATAAAGAATACAAAATAGGGCTGGGGGTGTAGCTCGGAGGTAGAATGCCTCTGAGTTCAATCCCCAGTACTGCCAAAAAATTAAAAAAAGAAAAAAAAAAAAAGAAATTTTGAGCCTGGTGTGGTGGTGCACACCTGTAATCTCAGTACTTGGGAGGCTGACATAGGAGGATCACAGGTTCCAGGCCAATCCCTGCAACTTACCAAGACCCTCAGCAATTTAGCAAGACCCTGTTTCCAAATAAAATAGGGCTGGGGATGTGGCCTGGAGGTAGAACACTCCTGAGTCAATCCCCAGAGCCACACACACACACATACACACACATACACACACACACACACACACACACACACACACACATACACACACACACATACACACACACACACACACACACACACACACACACACACACACACACACACACACACACACATACACACATACACACACACACACACACACACACACACAGAAGAAAGAAGGGAGAGAGGGAGGGGAAAGGAAGGCAGGCTTCGCAGTGACCAAGTCAGTCTGACTCCAGCACTCACACCCTTTAAAATGATGCTCCGAGCTGGGCGTGGTGGCAACACATACCTTTAATTCCAGTACAGGGAGGCTGAGGCAGGAGGACCGCAGATTTGAGACCAACCTGGGAAACATAGCGAGACTCTCAGCAACCTAGCGAGACTCTGTTTCAAAAAATAAATAAAGTAAAATAATAAAATAAAATGATGCTCCGCTGTGTATGTATTTCCTCAGGTTGAGCTGACGTCCTCCTCCCATTCTTGGGGCTCACAGAGAACAAGTTGGATCCCCTTGCCCAAGACAGCCCTTGCTTGCTTTTGCCCAGGGCTGAACATGGCCCATTCTGCTTGTCTCCCCATCGCGGCCCCCTCCTGCCGGCATGATTCTGTTTCTCTGCATCACTCAGAAAGTGCTTGCTGGTTGCTTAGTGCTACCCACAAAGGAAACAGGAGCTCCGAGGCTTCCTGAGCAAGGGGAGGGTCCCGGACACCTTCTCAGGAAGAGGAGCCAGGACGACAGCTCGGGGTTTAGGCATAAACCACAAGTGCGATTGATCCAGCGTGAAATAATGCCCAGGACAGTGCACGCAAATCAAAACACGGGCAATAAATCTGCAGGCTGGGCACCCACCCCACGGGCTGTTGGGAGGATAAGTGAATTAATGATTGTAGAGTGCCCAGCAATCACCAGCGCAGGACAAGTGATCAATACATATTAGTTAGTAGTAATATCTGCTGTGAAATGAGCCTGGCCTAATTCTTCCTAGAAAAGATCTGAAGCAAGAGCAGTACCCTTCAACCAGGACGCCCCATATGTCCTGCCTTTATATACATTTTAATCCTTAACAACCTATAGTAAACCCATGATCTCCATTGTATGTATGTATGTATGTATGTATGTATGTATTCATTTATTTATTATTTGGTACTGGAGATTGAACCCAGGGGTGTTCCTCTGAGTTATACTCCTAGCTCTATTTTATTTATTTTTTTTATTTTTGAAATAGTGTCTCACTAAGTTACTGTGCACTGCCAGTCTCAAGCCTGCAATCCTCCTGTCTCAGCCTCTCAAGTACTGGGATTTTAGGCATGTACTGCCATGTCCAGCTTTAATCCATTTTAAAGATATGCAGGCCAAACCTCAGCAAAGTTGGGTATCTTGCCCCTGGTCCCGCAGCTCAGTGGTAAGGCTTTGGTTTTAGAATCAAACAGCTCTGACTTTGAGTCCCAGCACAGGTACCTGCTGTGTGACCTTCGCAAGTCATTTAATGTCTCTGTGTCTCAGTGGTCTAGTCTGCAAATCGCAGTAATAAACACCTTCCTGTGGGGCATGCTGTGAGGATTTTGTTAGCATTGTGGTGTAGAACACTTAGAAGGGCGTCTGGCACATTCCAGGCTCTTCATAAATACACACATTTATACTCTCGTACACATGGGTGTATTTGTATGGGCACGTGTAAGCATGTGTGCATAAATCTCTATCCATATGTGGGCTTTGAACGATGAGTACTTTTAGGTAAGAAAAGGAGGAGCAATGAGCATCTTGGGTTAAGAATTGCAGGGCTGAAGGCACAAATTGTCCACCTGGCCCAAAGCACAAGAAATCGCTCTCGGGTTAGCGGGATGAAACAGAGTTGAAAAGGAGTCTTGTAGCTAGGAAGAAAGAGTCGGGGGTCCTGAAAAGCAGGCCTTGGAGAACAAGGTGTTCCTGTTCCGTGCGCCTGCAAGCCGGCAGCCAGGGAGAGTCGGCGACCACGCCTCCACCGTCCTGAGCCAATGAGGAAGCCCCGCCCGGCGTCCCGTTGCCAGGCAACCGGGCGGCCTCGGACTGTTAGCGGCCACCTACCCTGCCCGGGGTCCTAGGCTGAGCCAGGCTGGGGCCGCATGGGTTCCTGGACGCCGGCGGAGAATGAGGATTTTGTCGATGGAGTTTTATTTTTTTAGTTTATACTTTATTTTGCTTATAGGAGAGAAAGATACCCCCTTCCGAAGAGGTAGAAAGCTTATAAAAGCTTGTGACTTTCTAAGAAGTAAATAATTCCAGGCTTGCCTGCTTCCACCCTGCTGGGACTTCCTCATCCTGCTTGTGGGACGCCCTCAAGACTTGCATCCCCATTCCTTCACCCACAGAAAGCCCTTTGCAGTCCGTGTAGTAGAAATTTCTGGAACCCTTCACACCCGTGGCTACAGTAGAAGATTCTGGAAAAACGCTTCCCTTGAGAGTACCAGGCTGAAGCCAGAAGGACTTCCAAGATGACCAGAGTGCCGGCCACCAGGAAGACCCGCAGTGTCCCCAACACCGGGTTCACGTGGCCTCTGAGTACCGAGGACCATCTCACACAGGTGAGTCTCCTCTACCTGAGCCAACGACAATTTCAGAAACCACTGAGCTAGGAGTCAGCCCTGAGGCCCACCAGGGAGGGAGGGAAAGAGGGAGTCGTGGTGTCATTCAATTGTCGGCACACATCCCTGTTGCTGTCAATGGTTGGTTTCTCATAGAGAATGAAAACACAAGTCGGAACGGCGGGCTGGGTCATCCTATTAGCCAGTAATTTCAAAATGATGGAACAAATCGGCAGTGACGCTGCAGAATATCAGAAAAAAATGAAGATGAATTGTAGCTGTGCCGTCGTAGGACTTCCTTCCAGAGATCCGCTGGGCTCGGGAGAGGCATTTGTTTCTCTCTCTCTCTCTCTCTCTCTCTCTTTCTCTCTCTCTCTTTTTCTCTCTTTCTCTCTTTCTCTCTCTCTCTTTTTCTCTCTTTCTCTCTCTCTCTCTTTCTCTCTCTCTCTCTTTCTCTCTCTCTCTTTCTCTCTCTTTCTCTCTCTCTCTTCTCTCTCTCTCTCTCTCTCTCTCTCTCTCTCTCTCTCTCTCTCTCTTCTACAGGGTGTCAGAGTTTTGGGGTCTGAAGGCCAGGCTGGCTACTCACCTGCTCTGACATCCGGAGCCTTTATGCCCATTTGCCTGCAAAGTAAGAGCAGGGCCGGCAGCTGGGCGAAATGGCCTGATGCCGCCATGTTTGATTGTGTGTGCAGGGGACGCGAAATCGGGTTGTTGAACCATAAAGAAAAACGGGCATGTACTGGGTGACTGGAGTCAAGGGCTTCTGCTTTGTGTGTTTGTTTGTTTGTTTGCTTTTGGTACTGGGAGTTGAACCCAGGGATATTCTACCTCCAAGCTACACCTCAGCCATTTTTTATTTTTTTAATTTTTAAACAGGGTCTCACATAGTTGCTGGGGCTGGCCTCGACCCTGTGATCCTCCTGTCTCAGCCTCTCCAGTACATACCTGGTGGGCTTCTGGTCTTGGGGTTTGGTGGGTCTTTTGGCTTTTTTGTTTTGTTTTTGGTACTGGGGATTGAATTCAGGGGCATTCTACCTCTGAGCTACACCCCCAGGCCTTTTTTTTTTTTTTTTAATTTTGAAACAAAGTCTTGCTAGGTTGCTGAGTCTCCCGAAGGCTGGTCTCAAATCTGTGATTCTTCGGTCTTAGCCTCCCAACTGGGATTCCAGTAGGCTTGGTTTTTAAGTGACGGTAGCTGAGCAGGCCACAGTTGTGAGTGTGCCTTGGTTTGGGACCTTCAAACCCCTACGTTGTCCTGGATTGGCCAAGGCAGGGGGAGAGGGGTGCTGACCCCGCCTGGTCCCCCTCAGGGGCACAACGGGCAGCTCACAGTCGCGCCCCAGGAAGCATGGCCTGGGGGAGCTTGAAACTCTCCCTGCGGGTTCTTGAGCTCTTCTTGAAAGATCAGCCCCTCAAAGGAGAGACTACTTTGCAACACACAGCTGCGGGCGTCTCTCTTCCTCTCTGGATTGACACAGAGGTGTGCTCGATCCAGGCAGCGCCTAGGAGCAAGGGAATGAGGCGTGAGACGGGCGTGTCAGGAGCCGCGGTGAGTACCGAGTACCGAGCAGGGATAGTCGCGCCGCGGCTGGGCCTCCCTGCGGCCAGGCCAGCTTGCAGCACGTCTCCGCCTCAGGGTCATCATTTGTAACTTGGGAACAGCACAGCACCCCTCGTGAGATTGCTGTGAGCACTAAATGACCCCAAAACAACACCGAGCCCTGGCGAGCACTCCCCAGATTTTAAATTTATTGTCATTTCATAAAGATCTATTGAATTCCTGTTATGTGCTAAACACTTGCTTCTGTAAAACATAAGACTCGCTTATCATCTCAGCATCTCTCCAGTGTGTGTGTTTGGGATGGGAAGCCAGAGAGAGGAGAGGCAGGCAGTGATCACCGGAGACGATTAACAACGTGGTGGGAAGGTGTCAGAGGGCGTTACAGAAGCAAAAAAAAGGGACAGCTGACCAGGGTGTGTGTGTGTGTGTGTGTGTGTGCGTGTGTGTGTGTGCGCGCGCGTGTGCGTAAATGCATGTACGTGTTGGATTTGAGGATGAAAGAAGCCACATACGAAAGTAATACACCTTTCCCTCCAGGGGCAAAGAGAGAAGAACATGGAGGGAGCTGCCGAGGTGGGGCTGGCGGACTGGTCCAGGAGGTCAAGGGGTGGGAAGGAGGTTCCTGGGGATCCACTGGATAAACTAAGACGCCAGGTGCAACAGCCTCAGGGAAATCCTTCTGCCCTCGCCCCTCTTTCCAGGGGATAATGAGGAGCCCAGGTATCCCTGGCTGTCAAACCCCATGCCTTTCTTTTGGAACTTCAACATTTTAGAGTGTCCCAAAGGCACTGATTAACCTGCTGTAGGCTGAGTAGAAACCGAGAAATCACCAGACAGTAGGTAGAGACCAGGATTGACTGCTGGGGCAAGTGTAATAATTGCAGTTGCCAGGCATGATGGCACACGCCTGTGATCCCAGGACTCCAGAGGCTGAGACAGAAAGGATCTCACGTTTGAGACCAGCTTCAGCAACTTAGCGAGACCCTCAGTAACTTAGTGAGACCATTTTTTTTAAGTAAAATAAATAAATAAATAAATAAAGGGCTTGGGTGTAGCTCAGATGTAGAATACACCTGGGTTGTGTAAAATTACTTGCTACACACCTATAATTGCTGTCTTAGAAGAGTCTACGAAAGAAGAGCCACACAGACCCTCCCCCCCCCCACCCAGTTCCACCAAAAATAAGTAAGTAAACAGTTGCAGTCACGGTCACCACGGCGACAGCGGTTGCGCGCTGGGGATTCACCATGTGCCACGGTCTGAGCCAGAGTCTTGCCTTTGGTGCTACATTTTCAGAACCTCCTCTGGTCCTGCAAGGTCTGGCCTGTTTCCTTCTCACGAGGCAGATGGCAATGCCGAGGCTCAGAGAGGACAGGTCCCTAACTCGAGGGCCCCCGGCCAGCAGGGAGAGGAGCTGGGCTTTGAACTTGGATATTGCTCCAAAGATCAGGCCCGCTCTGCCTGTCCATGATAACCCAGCTCTACCAAGCGGTTGCCCGGTCTGGTGCCCGGCACCATGGGGATACAGGAAGAAGCCATAGGGCACAATCAGGAATTCCCGGGTGCGTGTAGAGGGAGAAGGAAACAACACATCAAAAGAGAACACCAAGATGCCCAGCAGCGGGGTAAACATCCAGCGAGGAGCCATCCTGGGGTCGTCTGGCCTCGCAGGGGAGGCGGCGCGGCCGGGTGGCCTGCGTGGTGCGAAGACTCCCCCGTACCCTCGCACTGTGGAGGACTCTTAAGAAACCCCAAAGCCCTCTAACTCTCGCTGTTTTCTCTCTCCTGGAGATCGCCCTATCACAATTAGCGTCACTTTGGCAACTGCCTGGTATAGCATCGTTATGTGGTTTTGTTTTTGTTTGTGTCCAAGTGAAGGAATATGCACATGCACGTCCTCTGTTTGGGGGTCTCCTGCAGAGAAAACTTTGCAGCTTGCCCTCACGTTGGGCCCCCTCATCTATTTAGGGCGCCCCTTGGTCCTTTGTCTCCCATAGACGCAAAAGAGAAGCCTAACAGGATTAGCCAGGGACGAGGGAAGAGGAGGGCGCACATAGGATTACTCACTACACACCCACAATTGCTGTCTTGGAAAAGGCCAGGAGAGAAGGGCCTCAGAGAGAGCCCCCTCCATGTTCCAGAATGGAAATGCAAAAACAGCAATTGGCAAAAAGTAACTGCAAAGGCAGGGTGGGAGCCTTCATGCAAGCCGTCTCCTGGTGCCTGACGTCTCCACTGTGTCATCATTTCAAAAACTAGAGAGCCCGGCGTGGTGGTGCACACCTGTAATCCTAGTACTTGGGAGGCTGGACAGGAGGATTTGAGGCCAGCCTCAGAAATTTATCAAGACTCTCAGCCACTTAGTGAGGCCTTGTTTCAAACTAAAAAATAAAAATAGGGTTTGGGGTGTGGCTTGGAGGTAGAATGGCCCTGGGTTCAATCCCCAGTGCAAAAGGAAAAAAAAAAAAAAAAAAAAGCCAGAAAGGAAAAAGCATTTCCAATTTGGGCAGATCCTAAAACGTCCAGAAGCCCATAGTGGGAGTTTTGCTCATATCCTGGCAGTGTGCCTGAAAGGGCAGATTCTTTAGCAAACCACGTGGATTCCAACTCCAGTACCACCACTTACCGGGTACGTAACCTCGGGCAGGTCAGTTCCTCACCATGCCTCGGTTTCCTCCTCTGTGAAACAGGTGTGCCATACTTTATCCAGTCTAAGAAGCTTCCCACTTCAAGATGCAGATTAATTTTTGTGCCACTAAGAAAGGAAACTCAGCCAGGTGTGGTGGCGCACACTTGTAATCCCAAGTACTTGGGAGGCTGAGACAGGAGGCTCGAAGGTTCGAGGCCTGATTCAGAAATTTAGTGAGGCCCTCCACAACTTAGTGGGACCCTGTTTCAAAATAAAAAACAAAAATACAGGGCTAGGGGTTAGGGGTAAAGCTCAGAGGTAGAATGCCCCTAGGTTCAACCAGTACCACAAGGGGAGGGGGACTCTATCAATTAATAAGATAAGATCTATCCCAGTTTGGGAGATGTTAAAATGCAGAAAGAAAGATGTGCATCTCAGAACAGATGAAGGCAACTAAAAACTCTCCGTCCTGATGAGTCTGCGGGAAATGGATGAGCTAACCTGGGCGAAGCTCTTAGCGCAGAGCCTGGCACGGTCCCTGCCGTTAAAGGTTAGTGACCGCAGCGCTGTTGTTTAACCCCCTTAACGAACTCTCTGTCGAGGGGTCCCTGCTGGTTCCCTCCTGCCGCTGGGTGGTCAGGCTCCAAGAGCCCAGGGCCAGGTTCTCTGCGGGAAGTAAGTTGGCAGGTGCAGGGAGCAGGGGACACCTGGGCCTGAGCGTCTCTGTCCTCTCCCCCAGTGAAGAGGGTGGGCTTGGACCAGCAGGGCCTCGGAAGTCCAGCCCACTCCGCACCTAGCCGAGCTGGCCAGAATCCCAAAAGGGCAATACACCGATTTTAGAAGGATTTTCCCAGCAAGAAAATCCTCGACTCCTAGCACAGTATGTATCAACTGAAAACCTGAAATACTTTTCCTCCGCATCCAGCTAGAGGAAACTGCGGCCTGAGGGGGTGGTGCGGGCGGCTTGGTGAGTCACGGCTCGGAGGTGGGCCATCTCTGCGCCATCTCTGCGCCCGCTCAAGGACCACGCCTCCATACCGAGAGTAAAACAGACCAAAAGCCCCCTTGAGGTTTAATCCCAAGAATCCCAGCTGTTCATACCTGTGTTTATGTCGATCCCAATGCAGGCCAGAAAAATAGCAAAAAGCCTCTTCTCTGTCCGGGGGTCCTCTGGTTCCATTGTTACTGCCTGAGACAATTGCAAAATTTAAGGCTTTTTTAAATTTAGTGTTTCATTTTTTGTTTTGGGCTTTAGGTTTCTGCCTTTTTGGTTTTGCTTTTGGGGGTTTTATTTGTTTGTTTGTTTTTTGTTTTTCTCTATGTCTGAATGCTTTGTGGTACCAGGAATTGAACCCAGGGGCATTCTACCTCCGAGCTACACCCTCAGCCCTTTTTTATTTTTTGTTTTAAAACAGGGTCTCACGAAGTTACAGGTGACCTCACTACTGGCTGAGGCTGGCCTCAAACCTGTGATCCTCCTGTGTCAGCCTCCCAAGTACTGGGATTACGGGAGCTCACCACCCCGCCTGGGGCTCATTGCAGGTCCACATGACAGTCCAGTCGGCTTCCTCCATGATGAACCAGGGAGCAGGGAAGGACTCCACTCATTACAGGAAGAGTGACAGGCGTGCTCTGCTGGGGACAGAAGCAAGCTCTCGGTCTGCTCTGCAGAGAGGCAGCTGCTGGGTGTGGGGAGCAGGGGGAAGAACAGATCATAGATTCTGTCGCTGTGATACCAGCTCAGTGACTGGTTAAGAACTCTGCCTTGACAGTCAGGCAAAGATGGGTCCCCGGCCCCTTCTGGACACTCCTTAGTGTGAGATTCTGTGAGATAAATTCTGCGGCAGAGGCATCTTGGAAGAATTAAATAAAATAATGTATCTGAAGTACCGTGCCAGATCCCTGGCACACAGTCAGTCTCCAATAAGCAGTGACAGACTCGGCTGCCACCATTCCAAAGATGTGGCCAGTGCAGCCACAAGGCCTGGAGGGGTGAGGGTGGGGTCCATCGTCGGTGAGCAGAGTCCTGGATGAAGGGGAGAAGCAGAGGTAGGAGGAGTTGTTAGACTTGGTTATGTGTGTGGTTTGAATGTAGATGTCTGCTGGAAGCCAGGCGTGGTGATGTATGCCTATAATATCAGTACTTGGGAGGCTGAGACAGGTGGATGGCAGATTTGAGGTCAGCCTCAGCAACTTAGCAAGACCTTGTTTCAAAACAAACAAAAAGGGCTGAGGCTGTAACTCAGAAATAGAATACCCTTGGGTTCAATCCCCAGTGCCAAGGGAGGAAGGAAGGGAAGGAGAGATGGAGGAAGGGAGGGAGAGAGAGAAGGGGAGAGAGAGAGCGAGCGAGCGAGAGAGAGAGAGAGAGAGAGAGAGAGAGAGAGAGAAAGTAAGTTGGTTCCCTGTAAAATATACTATGTTGGCAGTACAAAAATGTTTAGTGATAAAATAATTAAATTAGGGCTAAACTCTTATCAATGGATATAAATTTTAAAGGATTTACTAGGTGGTGACTTGGGCAGGTGGGCCATGGCTGGAGGAAGCAGGTCACGGGGGGTTCTGTTCACAGCCGTGGGGGCTTCTCTCTGTCCCTAGGTGCTCCCTGTCTCTCTGCTTCTGGCGCCCATGGAGTTGAGCTCAGCGTTCCTCCGCCATGCTGTGCCGCCATGCTGTCTGTCTTGGAGGCAGCCAGCTGTGGCCTGTGCCTCCGAAAGCTTGAGTCGAGTAAGCTTTTCCTCCTCTGTGTTGCTTGTGTCAGGCATCCCGGCCTCAGTGATAGAGAAGTGAACTAAAACAGTAGGAGCGGACATTTGCATGTGGAATGTGGAACCTTCCAGAAGAAAGTTCATCATGGTGGCAGAAATGCCTGACCCAGTTAGAAGCCTTCGTCGAGTAAAGGGGAGGGGGAACCGGGGGTGGTGCATGCCCGTAATCTCAGCTATTTGGGAGGCTGAGGTTAGAAGACCATGAGTTAGAGCCAAGCCTGGGCAACATAGCAAGACTCCACCTCAAAAGCTAAATAAAACAGATGCCTAATCCTGCAAAATAAATAAATAATAATAAAATTAATAAATAGAAAAGGGGGTGGCCCTGAGCATGGCTCAAGTCCCTTGGAATTAGCTCTCAGTTCAGCCCATAGTCACATTTGAATCCCATGAAAAACCATAACGTGACAAGAAAAAAAAGGAAAAATTTGTATCTTTTAGGACCATTTCTGGCTGCAATTAAGAAAAAAGCTGAAAATCAATGACATAACTATGAATGAATTTTTCCCCTGTAAGAAATCTGAAGGTGGGTGACTGCTGGCATTGGTTTAAGAACTCACTAATGTCAAGGCTGAAGCGTGTTACAAACTGGCTGCATGGTTACAAACTGGCTGCCCCAGCTCCAGGCATCACATCCATGTTCCAGCAGAAAAAGGAAGAAAGTGAAATGTTAGAGCAGTGTGCACCCTCTTATGAGTCAAGCAAAGCCTTTCCAGGAACCTTCTCAGTTTATTTCCTCATATGTCTCATTTGCCAAGAACAATGTCACCAGCCTTTTCTAACTGCAGGGATTACTGGGCAAGTGTGTACCTGACCTGAGCATAGGGAACAGGAGCGAGCGAGAGGTGTCCGTGCTGGAGATGCACTGACCGCCCACACCAGGGGTTCCAAGCCACGCAGGGATAGAGGTCAACCCCTCAAAGACCGCGCTGTGTCCTGCCCCGCTCAACAACCCTGCGGGAGCCTCCAGGGCCTTTGCATTTGGTGGCACTTCACAGACCCCCAGAAGGCGGTGGCCCCAGGAGAGCGCCCCCCCCCGTCCCCGGTTGGAGCATCTGCTCGTCCAACCGGTGTTCATGGTCACAGAGCTCCAGTGTGCACCGAGCGCAGCTCCAGGCGCTGGGGACACGGGGGAGTGAAGGTGGCCCCGAGGAACAGTGCTCTGGGAACGGAAGCGCATAGCTAGGGAACGGCAAGAAGAGGGTCGGGGAGCGGGAGGAGGCGCCCGAGGGTCCCCGGCACGCCCGCCGCGAGGAGGAGACCCACCGACCTCAGCTCCCACACAGGCTGCCAAGCGCAAAGGCGCAGGAGTCCACACGGGATTCGGTGGCAAGCAGCACTTACATAAAATCCGACAGAAGCCAATTAAACCTTTCTTGAACCGAATAAACCAAGGTATTTTTCCCCCAGAGATTTTTCTGACAGCTAAATTCAAAATCGTAATCACCGGTAATGGGATGCCTTCTATCATGAGACCCTGGCACTTTCCCTTCCACGTCCCTGTTTTCAAACTCTCCTGAGAAAATTTCTTGCAGGGCTCAATTTGGATCGAATGCACTTCTGTCTAAATTGGAATTTATGCAATGGGTAGTTTTATTTAATGGCTTGAGAATCACTTGTGCCTGGCGATCTGCTGGCAAGGCCGCCGGCGCCTCGGGTCTCTGGGCGCCACGGAGCGGGAAGACGCCGAGCTGGCACGGGTTCTGGGCTGGGCTTCCTGGTGGACCGCAGCTCGGTGTCGGGGAGGACGGTGCGTGATCAGGGTCATTTCCTGAGCTGTGTATTGAAGTGCTCCCGTGTGACAGATATCTTGGGAACACTAAACTCAGTCAAACCTGGGGTCTTCTCCCGAGAAGCCCACAGTTGGGTTGGAGAGGATATTAATCAATAACCATGATCAAGACAGCAAGCAGCAAAAAGAAAGGCGCAGAGAGCACAGCCGTCTCTCGGTGTCTGCGAGGGCTCGGTTCCGGGGCCTCCTGTGGATGCCAAAGCCTGCAGGTGCCCAAGTGCTTTATATGAAATGGTACCTCGAGCCCGGCGTGGTGGAGCACACTTGTCATCCCAGTATTTGGGAGGCTGAGACAGGAGGATCATAGGTTTGAAGCCAGCCTCAGAAACTTAGTGAGGCCCTCAGCAAGTTAGACCCTGTTTCAAAATAAAAAATAAAAATAAAATAAAGCTCAGAGGCAGAACTCCCCTGATTTAAAAAAAAAAAAAAAAGGCATCATGTTTGCATAGAATCTACACAATCCTCCTGTGTACTTGAAATCCTCTTCAGATAACTATCCATTTACTCATATTTATTCATCTATGTATTATGTGTTTATTTATTTTCTGGTACTGGGGATTGAACCCAGGGGCCTTCTACCTCTGAGCTACACTCCCAGCCCTATTTTATTATATTATTTTGAAACAGGGTCTTGCTAAGTTCCAGAGGGCCTCGCTTAGTTGCTGAGGCTGGCCGCGAACCTGCAAGCCTCCTTTCTCAGCCTCCCGTGTACTGAGATCACAAGCATGCACCCCTGTGCCTGGCTCTGGATGCTTTATAATACCTACTGCAACGTACATGCTGTTTAAATACCTGCTATCCTGTGTCGTTTAGGAAATAGTGACAAGAAAAAACAGTCTGTCTGTGTTCCATGCAGATGCAGTTGTTCTAAGCTTCTCCCTCCGCCATTGGCTGAGGGCATGGACACAGAGGCCTCTGCGTACAGGAACTTAGGGTGAAAGCAAGTTCCATCATGGAAACACGTGTGGGGTGGAGCCTTCTGATCTGAATCCTGAGGGTTTGCTGGACACAGACTTGGGGCGGCGCGGGACGCTGAGGCAAAGCTAAAACTCAGTTTCTAACGCACAGGACGAAGGGCGGGGGACGCACCCGCACACCCCAAGGAACAAGCTTGTTCTTTTTTTGTGTGTGTGTGTGTGGTACTGGGGATTGAACCCAGGGGCATTCCACCTCCGAGCTATACCCCCAGCCCTATTTTTTATTCTTTATTTTGAAACCGGGTCTCACTAAGTTGCGGAGTGCCTCACTAGGTAGCTGAGGCTGGCAGCAAACCAGGATCCTCTGGTCTCAGCCTCCCAAATGCTGGGATTACAAGTGTGTGCCACCACGCCCGGCTAACAAGCTCATTCTTGGTACCCGTGTGGGAAGAGTGTTCCGCCACGGAGCCCCAGCAGATCAGTCTTGTCATTCTCTCTTTTTGCATGTGTGTGCACGCACGTGCTCACACCCACACACACAAGCTTGTATCCCAGTGGGTTGTCAGTTGGGGAGGACTTTCTCCATGAATTTCCACCAAGGTTTAAGTAATCACAAAAGCCCAATGTGTCACTTCTCTCCAGGACGTCAGTCTCAACAGCAGTGCATTATTGGCATTTTAGGCCAATAGTCAGTCCTGCATATTTTAGCCCCATCCCTGGCCTGGCTACCCATGACTTGTCCCAGCAGGGACAACCAAAAATGTCTTAACCTTACCCAGTGTCCTCAGGAGATGAAATCATCCCTGGCTAAGCTGGGTTTGGTGGCGCACACCTGCAATTCCAGTACTTGGGAAGCTGAGAAGGGAGGAGCGCAGGTTTAAGACCAGCCTCAGCAACTTAGTGAGACCTTCGGCAACCTAGTGAGAACTTGTTTAAAAAATAAAATAAAATAGATCCAAGTGTGTAGCTCAGAGGTAGAATGCCCCTGGGTTCAATCTCCAGTACCACCGCCGACAATAAATCATCATCACCACCACCATCACCACCATGGTCATCATCGTCAGCCTCGCCTGAGAGTCACTAGCAGAGGACCTCCACCGTCCTGAATATCTTTCCCCATCTAAATAAGTGATGCCCTCAGGTCCCCAACCGTTCCCCTCTGACCTCTCCCGCCCCCTTGCCCCATGGGTCCACGCAGCAGGACCGAATGAGTGCAGAGAGCCTGTTACGCAGACACGCCTTCCAGGCCATCGTAACGAGGGGCAGAAGACAAGTATCTCTCCAAAAAGGGGCATCTGTTAGAGCCGTTTTTAAAGAGTATTCCCCAAAAATCTGGCAGAAAAGGGGAAGTGCCGATTTTAGCCGTAGGCAGTATAAGCAAGACTGTGACTGTGCCGTGACCACAGACAAGGACATTTGCATGTTCTTGAGCTCTTGCTAAAATATGCTACCGAGTTTCTGGCAGAGAAATACAGCTAAGGATGGGGAAAAGAAGGGGAAAAAATCATGTCTGTGACCGAGACTCATCTTTCTAAATAATGCTCACTTCAATGAAGATTTATAAGCCATGTCTAATTAGAGGTACATTTCTCGGGAAGGCATATTTGGATCCCGGGTCAATACACTGCCAAGACCGGCTAGATGAAACTCTCAGGGCAGAAAGGTCCCGCTAATGAGGGACGAGGTTCTGGGGTGTGTGTGGCCAAGATGCTGATCATCGTAAACAGTATAATTGGGATGGATAATTTGGGCAAATATGGAGTTAAATGGATTCACCCTGAATCTAAGCTCTGACCCACTTAAAAAAAAAAATACCCTGCATCATAGTTGCCTGCTTATTTTTCTGATTTCAGCACTCGGCTTGGAGCCTTGAAGCAGGTGACTGAGCCTTGCTCAGGATTCTACCCCGGAGCCCGGCACGAAGGAGCTGGCAGGGGAAGGGTGCCAAACAGGCCGGTCTGTTTTCAGGACCAAGGAGAGCTCCGCATGCTGAGTAGGGCTGCACATCCAGCCCTCCTGCAAATGGAATCCCGTTTGAAGGAGTGTTTTCTTCACAGCTCTATCCACAGCACTTTCTTGGCGCTCCATATATATGGATGCCATCCTGATACTTACAGTGAGGTCTTGGGCAAGTCACTGTCACTGGCTCAGTTTCCTGATCTCTCATATAGAAATACTGAGGGAAGCCAGGCATGGTGGCACATACCTGTAATCTCAGTACTTGGGAGGCTGAGGCAGGAGAATCACAGGTTTAAGGCCAGCCTCAGCAACTTAACAAGGCTCTCAGCAACTTAATGAGACCCTGTTTCAAAATTAAAAATTTAAAAAGGGCTGGAGATATAGCTCAGAGATAGAACACCCCTGGGATCAATCTCTGGTACCAAAAAAAATAAGTAGATAAATAAAAGAAAAAGAAATACTAATGGCTCCTGCCTCGTTGCGTTGCTGGGGGACCAATGACATAATGCTCAGGAAAGCCCCTGGCATATAGTAAGTGCTCATTAAGTGTAATCTCTATTTCCGCTTTGAGATAAAAGCCAATGGCCCCCAAATATCAAGAATTAAGACCTTTAAATACTGACATTTCCGGAGATGACGGCTCTGGCTGACTACCTGGTACGTGTGCAGGAAAGGGAGCTGAAAGGGTGACGTGACTAAACTGTGTCATTTCCAAGCGTGCGTGAAGAAATGACCCGGAGGTGGCCGGCACGCGACGCCACCTATGTGCTGCTCCCTGATGGCTGCTCCCCTCCTCCACTCACCAAACTGCTTCTCTGATGTTTTCAGATCTTTTAAAAGAGGCCTCTCAGAACTCAGGAAGCAATCCTTGTTGGCAGATGCGGAGGAGGTCCAGAGAGATTGCAAAAGTCGCGAGAGCTGGAGGGGTGCTGTAGGGTCTGTGGGAGTAAGAACAAGTAGCCTGGGTGCTGTGGGGGCTGCAGTTTCCTTCCCCTTCTCCTCAAATTCCTCCTCCTTTTCTCCTCCTCCTCCTCTTCCTCTTCCTCCCTTTTTCGTCTTCTATGGCCTCCAACATCCTCCCATCTCAGCCTCCTAAGTATCTGGATTGTAGCATGCGCCACCGTACCCGGCAGACTCTTTAATTATTGTAACAATCTCATGCATTTAAAGGGAGAGAAAGCAAGTACAGCCGTACACTTGGATGCCGAGAAGGCGGCCTCTGGGCCAATGGCTGAGCCGTCCAATCCCGCAGCCCCTGGTCTCATTACTGCCCCTTCTTTCGGGCGCCCTGGCTTGTAATGGGCATCTGTCTGCAACTGTGTACTTTGGGTAAATAGATCATTAGACAAGATTGATGGCGGAGTGGTCCAGAGGGTGTTCCAAACCAAATGCAGAAGACGGTGGGGGCGTCTCCAGCTGTAAATGACAGGACCACGATGTGCACAGTTTCGGAGGGGAGTCTACCAGGGCTTTCCAGCACAAATGACCATGTTCCTGAAGGTCTGCCTTTCCACCTTAACAGAGAAGAGGAGGACTTGCTCCGCAGTGACCACGGCACAGAGCGCAGGGCCCCGGGCACATGGATGCGGGAAGACTGTGATGAAGAATTCAACAGCAAGTTGCAAGTCATTAATGGAGACCAGGCAATGTTCTTGCAGATAATTTGTTCATTTTACAAAGCCTGGTTCTCAACAAAGCATATTATTAGCTCCAAATGGAAAGAGAAGAAAAGAAAAGAAAAAAAAAAAAAAAAAAAACAAGGGATGCAGGCGGGCCTAGAGGGTTCAAGGCAGGAAAGGCAGTGTTGCAGGGACACACGCGGCCTGGGCCTTCGCAGCCTCTTCCGCCAAGGCCGAGAGGCACTCAGGCACCGGCTCCGTGCTCTAGCAGAGGCAGGAGCCAGGGCAATGGCGAGCAAGGCCGAGAAGTCCTCCCCGTGCAAGGAGGAGGCGGAACGATACAGACAGATTCTTCCCCAGCTCTGAGAAACGCTCAGGGCGGGGCCGCACAGGCTTCCTATCCAAAGGCACAGCGGCAGCCCTGGCATGATCCTTCCCAGGGTCAGCCTTGCCGAATCGAATTGCCTCAACCCAGGCCTCCTTTCCTTATCTGCAAAATGGGTCTAGTGACACCCTTGCTTTCAATAGTCCTTGTCACTTGGGTGACGGAGCCTCTATTCCCTCCCTCCCTTCCTTCCTTTTCTGCTGTCTGGTGATAAAAAAATGTTGACTTGTGTCCAGGCACAGATTGATGGCTCATTAAACAAGACAGATTAGAGCAAGGTACAGTGGCGCATGCCTATAATCTTGGGAAGCTGAGATACTTTCACTTTATTTCTGTGCTTGTTCAGAGATTAAACCCCCTAGAAATGCAGATGAGAACTATCTGAGCTGCTTCACGTTGGGCTTGTAGCAAAGGCCTGAAGAATCGGCCCTTCGTCCCCGCAATATCTGGTGTCGAGACCAATTTTGCAATTTCTTGCATTTGTCTTTTTCTACCAGTAGATTTTTTTTACCCAAAATTATTTTATTCCTCCTCCAAATGCTTTTAAAAACAATTTTATTGAAGTACGGCACACAGGGGAAAGTAAACAAATACAAATGTAGAGTTTTATGAGTTTTTGCACAGTGAAAAGACTCATGCAAACTCTGTGTGTGTGTGTGTGTGTGTGTGTGTGTGTGTGCACACACATGGTACTGGGGATGGAACCCAGGAGCATTATACCTTTGAGCTAAACCCTCAGCCCTATTTTTATTATTTAGAAACAGGGTCTCACTAAGTAGCTGAGGCTGGCCGCAAACCTGTGATCCTCCTGTTTCAGCCTCCCAAGTACTGGGATTACAAGCGTGCACCACCATGCCTGGGCCATGCAAACTTTTCAACAAAACCAAGGTACAAGCATTACCAGAACTCCCTCAACTCTCCCAAACTCCCTTCCAGATGTGAGTCCCCTTCCCCTTGGGATAATTCTATGGCCATTGAATAATTTAGAATTTCATCTAAGTGAAACATACAATGTATATTTTTATAAGTGAATCATATAGTTGAAATATACAGTGTATATTCTTTATAAGGGAATCATATAATTGAAATATATAGCAATACATCGTTTGGCTCTCGCTTCATTTGCACAACTTCATGGGACTCATTTATGTTTGTGGGGCATAATTGTCATTTTCATTGCTGTGTAGTATTCTACTATACAAATAGACCACAACTCATGTATTTGTTTACCTTTTGGAGGTCTTTGGGGTTGTGTTTTCTTGCAGACAGGAGAGAAGGGTGGTGATGCCATCACAGAAATGCTCTGAGTGGTTTTTGCCTGTGCCTTTCAGTGAATTCATGTAGGTTTGCCATGGGTAGGATTGCTGGCCAGAGGATGTACACAAGTCTGGCTGTAGTCGATGCTGCCACACAGCTGACAGTTTAGTTTGAATTTCCCTGAGGGGTAACGATGCTGAACATCTTTTCACACCTTTCTGGATTCTTCAAATTTCTCTTTTGCGGGTGTGTGTTTGAGCCCTCTATCTTTTTTAAATGGTTTGTGTTTTATTGTTGATTTGCAGGAGTTCTTTGTATCCTAAGCATGGGTCCTCTTCACACGGGTCCTCACATTCCCCTAATGGTGCCTTTCATGAGCAAAAATTCTTAAATTCAGCAAAGTCAGGTTTGTCCATTCTTTTCATCACACCTGGTGCTTTTTCCTGTGTTTATTAGGAAGTCAGCAGCTATAGTTACTGAGTGCTGTAAACGGCCGGTGCTCCACCGCCGCCCACTCAGTCGCTGTCCACCCTCCTCTTCCTCCCTGCCGGCCGCTGTTTTCATCTGTCATCAATTTCCAGGCCTGGAGACGCCAGTCTTCCTCGTAGCTCGGTTCTGCTGAGGGTGAAAAATAGCATCTCGCCTTTGTTACCATCTTTGAGGGATATTTCTATTGGATGCAGAACCGTAGGTGGGCACGTTTTGGATTCGGGGTATTTATTAGTTTGTTTTAGCACTTTAAGGACGCCATTTCACTCTTTTTATGGCTTTCATAATTTCTAGGCTCTCTGCTCTCTGGAATTTCAGTTCATCTCATCTCCTTTGGCTTCCACAGCTCTCCTGTGTCTTTGAAAATACAGTCCTTGTCATTTTTCTTTTTTTTTTTTTTTCCTTGTTGCAATGAAAACAGCAGTTTTCCACTCAGAAACTGAACTCAACCTCTAATTGCCAGGGATTTCAGGCAAAGCTCATCGCTTCCCTTCTTCCTTCTCTCCTTCCCTCTTTAATTGCTTTTACTTTTTTTGTTTTATCCATTTGATTTTAGCTAAATTTCTACCTTGTGTGTGTGTGTGTGGTACTGGGGATTGGACCCAGGGGCATTCTACCTCTGAGCTACACCTCCGCCCCCTTTTAATTTGACACAGGCTCTCGCTCAGTGCCAAGAGTTTTGCTACCTTGCCGAGGCTGTCCTCAAACTTGCAATCCTCCTGCGTCAGCCTCCCAAGTACTGGGATGACAGGTGTGCACCACCGCACCTGGCTTAGCCAACTTTGAGGTCCAACTTATGTACAAAAATGTCAATGCACACACTTTCACTCGCAGCTTAATGAGATCTGGCAAATGCGTGCACCGCCATTTCCCTCAGCCCAAAAGCGCCCTCTGTGCCTTTCAAATCAGCTCCCACGCCACCCCGAGACCCAGCAGACCCGGATCTACATTCCAGCCCCGAGGGTTAGAATGTTTGCCTCTTCACATTTCTTATCAATTGAATCAGACAGTACATATTTGTCTGCGTCCAGCCTCTTCCATTTAACATGCTTCCTAGACTCAGCCATGTTGTCAGGTGGATCCAAACTTTGTTCCCTTTTACTGCTGAACTGCATTTCATCATGGGAATATAGCAGAGCTTATCCATTGCCCACTGATGGACCCGCGGGCCAGTGCCAGCCTCCCTCGAGTTTCAGAATCTGAAGTCTATAGTGCCCCGAGGGTTCCTCTTGGAACAGACGTTCACACCGGTGAGCCCAGCACAGTCTCAGCACCGACGCCACTCGCAGCCCGGAGGGGGACTCACACCGGACACACGTTTCAGAAAGGAGGGGCGTTACAGAGAGCTGTGACGGTGTGACCACGGGTCAAAGGGCAGGGATTAATTCAGGAAAAGCTCCCCGGAAGAAGCATTGAAATGAAAACCAAGGACGACTGGGGGCAAGGCGGAAGATGAGCACAGCCTCGTGTGCAGGAAACTCAGTGACGCGGGAGACAGGTGGAGACTACGGCGCAGAACAGCCACACGGTGTGGCAGGCAGGATGATGGGCGTTTATTTTTTGTGGTACGGGGATGTAATCCAGGGACGTTCTACCTCTGAGTTAGACCCCCGGCTCTTTTCACTTTTTTTAAATTTTGAAACAGAGGCTCAGCACGTTGCTGAGGCTCTCCTAGAACCTGCAACCCTCCTGACTCAGCTTCCCAACTACTGGGATTACAGGCACGCGCCACGACATCTGGCTCGATAGGCATTTCTTTAAAATATTTTTCATTTAATCCTCAAAACAGCCATGTATCGGGCGCCCCAGGCTGAACCCTCAGCCATGAGGCCCCAATAAAAGACGCTGCCTAAATATTACTGGTTCAAACCTCTTATTATCTCTCTCTCTTTCTGAGATTAAGAGCATTGCACAAGCAATAACAAACACAGTACAGAGGTCGTCTTTCCAAATAGTGCTTTTCCTACAGACTTCCAATAACCCCTCTCTCTAGCAACCCGACTTCCACTAGCAACCCACAATCTTTCTTCCCAGGACTTCCCCAGCAACCCGGCCAACCTCTTCCCAACCGCTTCTTCTTCCCAACCACTTCCTCCCAG
>PVLC010003156.1:0-17701 GCA_004027655.1 Graphiurus murinus
GTCTCAGCCTCCTGAATGCTGGGATTACAAGCGTGCGCCACCACGCCCGGCTCTGCTTTTTTAAAGGAGCCTAAAAGAACAAATCAGAATCATTTCATAAGGTTGTTGGTAGTTATTTTCTAATTTAGCTCCTTTTTCTTTTGAAAATTTATATTTTCATCTCTACTAAAAGCTAATGTATCCAGAGCTATCATTTACAGTAGAAGTTTCCACGTTTGGCTATTTTCATAATGGCTAGACATGATAAAGACAGAATCTTAACATGCATTTCCTATCACCAAAGAAAAGCTAACTTATATGAGGACAGTTGTGTGATTTGATTCATTTGTGTGTGATACTGGAAATTGAACCCGGGGGCATTCTACTTCCAAGCTACATCCTCAGCTCTATTTTTTTTTTTGAAACAGGGTCTTACTTGAGAATCTCACTATTTGCTGAGGCTATCCTTGAACCTGAGATCCTCCTGTCTCAGCCTCCCAAGTACTGGGATTACAGGCATGCTCTACTATAGCCAGCTGTGTGGTTTGATTTTCTTTCCTTTTTTTTTTTTTTTTTTGCTAATCCTTTGGCAGTTGTAACTTATATGTGATTTGGGGAGTACTTGATGAATTGGAACCTCTCATTCCCTCTGGCCCTATCAGATAATAGTGGATATCCAGCTGTATTTATAGTTTGTTTAACCACATCCATGTATGTGTACATTTGCAGGGGATTAGAATAATCAACATTGATTAAGAATCTTCTAAGAGTAGACTGTTGGGGGAAATCTGGTCTTTTGATTTTTTTTTTTTCCTGTAAAGATTATCCCATGAAATCTTTCTAGCTCACTGCCAGCCCTATAATGTAAATTGGCATCTGTGCTTCCATTTCTTTAGGAATGGAACTTTCAGATGAAATGCCTTCCCCAGTCTTCACCTGCAATCTTCATTGTTTTGTAGATGCTGATAGAGTCACACAGCATCAGAAGAGTGCTTCTGTGGCTATGAGATTTGCTTCTTGGGTCTGTGTTTCTCTGCAGTTTCTTTTCTTGTATTTCCATGAAGATACTGGCTAGGAAAATGAATATATGGTACAGTTGTTAATTATAGATGTGTCAGTTACAGAAATCCCAGATCTACCTAGAGAAGAGGTTGATTGCACACAAGTTGGTTCTTAGTTACCCAACTAATGTACAGTGGTTTGTTGTCCAAAACCACTGAAATGTAATTGCATGAAGTGCTATTTCAGAGAATGTGTATGGTCATCTTTTGAAGTCTTTTTCCATGCCCCAGTGAAACTCATGATGCTTGTGTGTAATTCTTGTATATTTGGTGTGGAAGCACAGAAGCTCTCTATTTCTTAATGGACACTAAAATAGTGGCTAAGGCAGGCCGCCTGTTACAACTTAATGTGTGATATTTTAAACTTTTGCTTCCGGATGGTTAGTTCTTCAAAATGCTTTCATTAAGATCAAGGGTTTAATTTCTTGTGTTTGCCAAGATTGCATCTGTGACCTTACAAAAAGTATTCAAGCCAGGCCCTGGGTCACAGAACTGGAAAAAAAAAAAAAAAAAAAAAAAAAAACCTGAAAAAACTTTTCCTATTAATAGTTAGTGGATTTATGTAATCTCTATACATAAATAATGACGAAATAAAAAACCACTCCAATCTACTTTTACTAAACTCTGTTTTTTTAGAACAGACTTGGGCACACAGCAAAACTGAGCAGAAGGTAGAGATTTCCCATATACTCCCTATCCCCCAAGCTAATTTTTTTGTGAGTGTGGTACTAGGGATTGAACCTAGGGGCATTCTACCTCTGAGCTACCCCCTCCCCAGCTCTCTTTTTTATTTTGAAACAGGGTCTTGCCAAGTTGCTGAAGGTCTTGCCAAGTTGCTGAGATCTTCCTATCTCAGCCTCCGAAGTACTGGGATTACAGGCATGTGCCTGGCTCCACGCTATTTTTAAATGCCTTTATTCGCAAGTATCAGTTCACAATACCTTACAATGGACACTGCTGCTGAAGAACTTTGCAAACTTTTTAGTCCATGCCTACATTTATGCTTCCTATGTTAAATGCAAAGGCCCAAACCAAATAAACCATGAAACTGTGCAAATAAAAATGACATTTTACTGTGGTTTTCCTACATGGTTTCATCATAGTACATTTTTAGTAATTGGTTCAGAGATGTGGTTCCTGTCCCTGGGAATTGGTTCTTCTGTCTTCTTTTCTCATCATTGCAGTAAACTCATTGCAACAATTCATGGCCCAGAGCTTTGGCCTCTAAAACCAGCAAAAAAGAAATGGGATTTACCTCTCACCCAGAGGTATCATGAGGACCAGCGGGGCCTGGCTTGCATTTGGTCTCTCAGACATGAAACAAGGGCTTCAGGCATTTACTCAGGTAATATGGTGAGGTCCTTCTGGTCAAGGAGGAGATGGTTTCTACTTGGAATAGCCTATTGTGTTTTTCTCAACCATGTGGCAGTATTTAGCAGTGAAGAGCTAGAATTTAAACTGTCAAGTCAGTTATGAACAGGCCTGGTGTGGTCTCAGCTGGGCTTGACTGGATGAATAGTCCTTTGGATAATACTCAGGAAGTGGGTTGAAGCGAGAATTTAGGCTCTGATTCCATTTCCTGTGAGGCCCTAGATAGACATGGCAGAATAAACTCTTTCTGTTCTGTAAACTTGAAAAGAGCAGTGTAAGAACTTTGAATCAGGGTCTATCTACTCCAGACTCAGGATGTAGCTGGAGGAAGAATGACAGAAATGTGATGGGAATCAGAAGGTTACTTTGGGCATAGCTTTGAGAAACTGTAAGGGTGGGGATCTCATAAATGGAATTTCCTTCGTACTAGGTCACTGGATTCAGCACTTTAAAATTAGGGTGTTCTGGCTGTGTGTAGGTACAGACTGTGTGCTGTGGATAAATAACCTGCTTCCCCCATTCTGCCCTGCATTGGAAAACCCATTTCTGCAGTAGTTATGTAACTATTTCATTGGATAATTGCATGGTGAGTCACTCTGAAATGCTGTGTACTCTGGAAAATGCCATATTTAAGCAACAATAACAACAACAAAAAATCTTATGCACAAATTAAGTTTTTCTATTAGAAGTTGTTTACTTTGTTATTTAGAACTCTGTGCTATTAACTGTGGCTCAAAGTTATTACCTTATTCCAAATTCTCTTGCACCTCACTGTCCTCCATTTCTGCATATGTGTGTGCATGTGTCCATGTGCACATGCATGTGTGTGTGCTACATGGAATACTCTTTCTCTGGGTGATTTTTGCAGGGGCACAGGTCTGGTTTAATGCCCTGGATGGGTGGGGATGGAAAAAAGAAAATTTCAAATACTAGCCTTTAAGCATGTGTGGTGGCGCACACTTGTAATCCCAGTACTTGGGAGGCTGAGACAGGAGGATCACAGGTTCGCAGCCAGCCTCAGCTACTTAGTGAGGTCTTCTGCAACTTAGTGAAACTCTATTTCAAAATAAAGAATAAAAAATAGCAGTGGGGGTGTAGCTCGGAGTTAAAAAAAATGCCCCCTAGTTTCATCCTCAATACCTCAAAAAAAAAAAAAAACCCCACAAAAAAAACTAGCCTTTAAAGTGTTAGAGCAGTCTTTTTTTTTTATTTTTAGTTTTGCAAAATCAACTGTCAAATGTTTATAAAAGTTATATCACCCTTTATCATTTGAATTTTACTAACTTGAATAAATATTATAATTAGAATGAAATAAGTACCATAAAAATATCCTCCAAATGTCAAAACAACTTTTAGTGAAAGATAAATCATGGTGAGTCTGTAAAGCAGTTATGAAGCTTCCCTTCCCTTCCTCCACCCATGCTTATAAAAGGACTTTTCCAACTCTAATAGTTATTTCATAGTGGGTTAAAGTATACATATGTTTCTTCATTTATTATATGCAAACATTCCTAGTCATCCAACATGCAGCGACCCTTATATGTCTCTGTCCTCCATAAAGGAATTTAGTATATGCATAACTGCTTTGGACCCTTTTCAGACTAGTTTGCTGAATTAAGTGTCCAGGTTACCTCATTCTGAGGTTAGCTTAAGCTTATGTCATAGATTCCCAAGGCCAGCATCAGACTGATGCTCCAGTGACCCATAAACACCTATAATGAGATTCTCAAGAAGGCTTTAGGGGAGCCACTGCTTTTTGGTTATTTTTCCTTATACATTGTAGGTTTTTATGTTACTTATAGGTGCTCTAGCTTCTACTTTTGGTTGCTTTTTTTCCTTCTTCTTCATTTACTTTCAGATAACTTCCATTTTCTAGTTCTGTGTGTCAGCTTTCTGTTACCATAGCAAATACCTGAGATTATCAGTTTATAAAGAGAGGTTTCAGTCCATGGCTGATTGGCCCTATTGCTTTGGGCCTGTGGCAAAGCAGCACATCATAGCAGCAGTATGTAACAGAGCAGAAGCATGTACCTCATGGTCAGGAAGAAAAAAAGAAGAGGAGGAGGAGGAGGAGGAGGAAAAGGCTGGAGTCCCATAGCCCCCTTCAAGAGTGTGCCTCCAGTGACCTAATGACCTTCCACTGCTCCACCTCTTAAAGTTTCCACCACCTCCCAGTAAAGTAGAGCCAGACACCAAAACATTCTTGGGCTTTTAGAGGACATTCTGGATCCAAAATATGGCACTTGGGATGATAATGCTGATGACAAAGACTCCGAGGCCTGCCTGCTTCCATTCACGAGTGATGATGATAGCAACACCAGTGGTAACAGCTTAGCACCACAGGCTCAGAAAGAACTGTTTATGAAGCAGCTACTTACCGTGTGCACATGGTAAGGCATTATAACCTTTATTATAAGGCAGGCATTATAACCTGTGGGTAAGAATCCTAATCATTTCCATTTTACAGATGACAAAACTCTGAGAGTTGCCTAGGCCCAGGGGTTGGGGTGGGGGAGGTAATGACACAATACCATGTTTATATGTTGTCTAAATATGGGGAGACAACTGGCTTCAAAGCCTGTTGTCTTTCTGTTGTGCCACTTTTCATTTCCTCTTTGTCATCACACATGGTTGTGCACCTGATAGATGCACCAAAACTAGGAACTGAGCAAATAGGGTCCAGATTTATTTATGCAAGCGTATCTGAGTTGATGGGAATATGACATTAGCTCTGTTGGCATTTTGTAACTTGATGCTTTAGTTATCTTTTCTATTGCTGTGACCAAAATACCTGCCAAGAACAACTTAGAGAAGGAAAGGTTTATTTGGGCTCATGGTTTCAGGGATTTACTCTGTGGTTGACTGGCTTCAAGGCAGAAGCATCATGGTGGCAGTGGGTGGCAGAAGGAAGCTACCTAGTTCATGAGAGGAGAGAGGGAGAGGGAGAGGGAGAGGGAGAGGGAGAAGGAGGGAGGGAAAAGAAGGAAGGGAAGGAGAGAGAGAGAGAGAGAGAGAGAGAGAGAGAGAGAGAGAGAGAGAGAGATCTAGAAATAAACCACATCCCCAGTCACCCACCTTCTCCAGCCATAGCCTACCTTACCATGCAGTGTGAGTCCACTCAAGTTATTAATCCATCAATGGACTAATCCACTGGTGAGATTAGAGCCCTGATTTATTTGCATTGCCAATATATGAGTTTTTATGGGTGGTATTCTATATCCAAACCATAACACGTGAGAAATATATAGATTTCTGATGTTGAACTTGCCCTTTGGAACATCCTGGAAGAAAGCTGATCAAATCATTGTACCCATCTGAATGTAAAGCTATTTAACATTGTCCGTTAAAGCACCTGGGTCTGCGGCTTTATGTAGGCAGGGACACATCTGGTTTTCTAACAAAGTCAGAGTGAAAGCTTCATTAGAGATTTTGGGTATGGTCATGGCAGGGATTGATCTTTGGTAAAGTGAGGGGGCAGGCAGCTGTAGGGGAACATCCGCATAGGAATGCCTTGGGAAATTAAACCTTGCAATGAAAACATTCTTTTGAAGGCACATTTCCAGGTGTGCTGTAAACCATTGTAGGCTGTAATTGAAATATAAAAGAATCTTCAAAAGCAATGATCTGTTTTTTGGTGATTATTGTGCTAATCCTGAAATCCAAGCATGAGTTAATATAAAGAGGGGATTTGGTGCATAAAAGTACCTGTTTTAATCATTTAACATGTTGTTCAAAACTAAACCAGTTGAGGCTTCAAGTCTAAGGGTGAAAATCTCACTTTCATCTATCAAATCCCACTGTAATCTGCCAAGAGCAGCCACCAGGGGCTCCTAGGGCAGCTGTGGAGTGGAGAACCTTCTACTCTCATAGCTCTGTGTAGGCAGAGATTTGCTGCAGTTCATGTATAATAAAGTGGCAGGGTGGTGCTTTTAGAAGTACTTCATTAAAGTTCGAAGACCATGAATACATTTTTTATTAAAACCTGGTATTGGGTGGAAATATTCTAAGTGCAGAAGATTCTCGTTGGCAGAAGATTTTCTTTGGAGTTGGGTAAAAAGTTTCACTGCAGCAGACGCAGAAACTATTTTGGCTTTTGCTAGCATGCTTCACATGAGATCATGAGACACTGAGAGAGCACGCAGCAAAGTCGCCCTTTAGGTCTTAGGGAAGCAAGTCAGCACTGTCCCCATCCTGTATCACCCCCTTACCTACCACAGGCACACCAGGACCCACCTGCACAAATGGCAGCACTGAGTGGCAGCACTGTATCTGGATGCTCCATGCAGGTTACAGTTGGTGTGCATGTGATTTCTTTTTATTTATCCCAAGGTTAGAAAATAGAAATGGACCCTTGTGAACCAGCTGGGGAACAGAAGGTGAAGCAGGCTCTGGAGTCTTGTGTTTTGCATGATCTCAGGATGCTTGTGCTAAGCATGAACTGATTTGATGTTACTTTTTATTTAGACACACTACTTCGGCCTTTGGTTTCTCAGCAAGAGCCAGCAGGCGCGATGGGTGGAGCTGGAGAAACCTCTGAAGAAACATCTGGACAAGTTTGCTAATGAGCCTCTGCTTTTCTTCGGAGTCATGTTCTATGTGCCAAATGTGTCATGGCTTCAGCAAGAGGCCACAAGGTAGGTGCACCCTTGTCCTCTTCCATTTAAGATTGTGGACTAACTGAGGTATTTCTGATGGAGCTGACAAGCTGATTGATTTAGGTGTGTGTGTGTGTGTGTGTGTGTGTGTGTGTGTGTGTGTGTGTGTAGTGGTGGAGAGGGCAGGGTGGTTGGGAAGTGTTAACCCATTCCTTTGCAGCTGGAGATTTTGGTTGAACCCATGTGGCTGACCCCAGTGGTTTGCTGCAGCAGTGGTAAGGCAGAAGGGATCTTAGCCAGTGCCCAGCAACATAGAAAAATTTGTTGGTGAGGATGAGTAAAATAGTAAGTTAGAATTTAATAAAAAGTTAACCACCTCATACTGTTCTGTCCAACCATTCCCTCAAACTATCCCACAAAATATTTCCCATTGAGCTTTGGATTCAAAGATTAGAAAGGTATCTCAAGGCAGGGGTAAAGTGAAGGTGGAAAATGTTGAGAAGGCAATAGTTTTGACTGTTCTGGCTTAACCAGTTAAGTCCTATTGTCTCAGATGAGGGACAGTATAAAAATATAAATTGAGCAACAAATACACCACTCAAGGTAGCTTCTGAAATATATACTATGTTTTTAGAGTTCTATTCCATTGAGAAAAGTAATAGATAAATGATTAGAGTGCTTGAAATGTGTATTTATATACTTATTCCCATATATATGTGAAAATTTACATAAAGGATACACACACACACACACACACACACACACACACACACACATATATATATGCTGTCATTTATGATTTTCCACCTACTTTAATGACCTGTGTCAATTTTGTTTAAGTATTCACAGAATTGAGAACTTTGGATGTAATGGGTTAAATAAGAGGGAACAAGAAGTCAACAGTACAGAGGAGAGACCAGGATACTGGCCCCACTCTGCTGTCCCCTTGGAGAAACCACCTGCTGTCTTAGAAATTATATTTTCCCCTCTTCTCTGTACAAGGAGAGGTTTATAAGAGTTCATAAAGTTCTGATTATTATTTTTTTAACATAAAAGCTGTTCTTTTTTTTTTTTTTTTTGCAGTCCTAGGGATTGAACTCAGGGGCATTCTACCACTGAGCTATACCCCCAGCCCTATTTTTTATTCTTAATTTTGAAACCGGGTCTCACTAAGTTGCAGAGGGCCTCACTAGGTAGCTGAGGTTGGCCGCAAACCCGGATCCTCTGGTCTCAGCCTCCCAAATGCTGGGATTACAAGCGTGTGCCACCATGCCCGGCTATAAAAGCTGTTCTTAAGCAGATGTGGTAGTTCATGCTTGTAATCCTAGTACTTAGAAGGCTGAGACAGGAGAATCGCAGGTTCAAGTCCAGCCTCACCAACTTAGTGAGGCTCTCAGCAACATAGTGAGACCCCGTTTCCAAATAAGAAACAAAATTGGGCTGAGGGTATAGCTTGGAGGTAGAATGCCTCTGGGTTCCATCCCCAGTGGCCCCCCCCCCAAAAAAAAACCCCCAAAACCCAGAAATTGTGCTTTATGAAGTTAAAGAAGAAAAGTTAAATAAAAGTAGAAAAATGAAGTCTTAAAAGGGCACAGTATCTGCTTTAGATATCTGAAGACTTTCATGAGGAGGTATTTTGTGTTAATGCTAGATCACAAAATTAGGGACTACAAGTGAAGTTTAAGGAGTTAAAAGACTTAGGCTATTCAACATAAGAACACAGTTTCTAAAACTGAAGCTATGTAAAAGTAGAATAAGACTTTTAAAAGGGTGTTGGGTGTTGTAGGTTAGACTGAATGGCCTGCATGGTATCTTGAGGAAGAGACCACTGTTGAAATGGATCAGTGGTTCTTGAACCAGAGCCTGCTATATCATAGTTATATGGACCATTTATGATAAATGTGAATTCTACCATGCAGCTTTACCAGAATTTTGAATGCCCAGGGCTGGAGAACCAGGAAGAGGTATTGTTTAGAAGACATACAACTCTTCAGGTGGTTCTGATACTTGCCCAAACTTGGGAATAAACGGATTAGTTAACCTCTAAAACTACTTATAGTTTTAGATTTTCCAGACAAGAAAACTTAAAGCTGCATTATTTAGATTATCAATATTTTTATTCATAAGCTGAAACAAAAAGTGTTTAAATCTTAAAGTTTGAGGCATAGAGTAAGAAGTTTGGGAGGTGGTTAGTGGTGAAAAAGGACTTCTTTTACTTTAGAATTTTTTTCTAAACTCACCAAGTGCTGTGTGCATGTATGTTACTATCATTCTACACTATATTATAATGCAAGACTATAATGCACCAATAACAGTATTATATTCTATCTATAAAGAATTTCTACTCTGTTAACCTGGTAAATTTTAAACAATGATTAATAAGGAGAGAAAGAAGTGTTTTCTAATATCTAATACCAGATTTTGAAGCAAACTCTGTCATTTGAGGAGAAAAGTCCTCAAAGAAAAAAAATTAAAGTCAGCAACAAAGAAGAACAAAATGATGTTATTTGCAGGAAAAGGGACCCGGAGAACATTATGTTAATTGAGATTAGCCAGTCACAGAAAGTGAAGGATAATATGTTTTCTCTCATATGCAGAAGCTAGGGCATAATCAGGATACCAGAGTGACTTCAGATAATGGAGGAGAAACTTCAGTGGAGGGAGGGAGGTGGTGTTGGGGACAGTGGGGAAAGGGAAAATTAATGAAGGAAATACTTCTACTGACACTATATATATATATGTGAGAATATCAATGCCAATCTCAATATCTTGTATGGGGAAGCAGAGGAATGGGGAGGGAGCTGAGAGAAAGCCCACCCAAGTGCTGTGTGCATGTATGTCACTATCACTGTGAATTACATTATGATGCAAGACTATAATGCACCAATAAAAGTATATTAAAAAAAACTTCCAGTACCAAAAAAAAAAAAAGAAGGGATGTAATTGTTTCTGCATGCTAGCTCATTTGAGGAAAAAAAAATACATTTAAATTATTTTTTTTACCTTTGAAGAATGTTTGTACCATTCCATTATATGAATTATATTTTAAACAAAAATTATAAAGTTTCTCAAGTGTAGTCCAGAACAAAATAATAGTCTCTTGATTTGTGAGAATTAGCTATTGTGTTTCTTTTTTTAAAATAAAACTAAACAAAATAAAGAAAAAAATTGAAGCTTTGAAAGACATTTTTAGAATTAAAACATTGGATCTAGCTATGTAGATATCAGGTATAACCTGCTTTACATGGCAAATGATGTGGCTTAGTATGAGGACCAGTGTGTGTTTTCAACATTGCAAAAATTTTCGTTGCTCCCAAGAGGCCCCCAAACTGGAATGTGCCAAGGGGTGTCATAGCAAGTGAAAGACTTAAGGGTAGGGAGGTGGAGAAATAGGAGAAAAAGAGTATTGTAAATAAAGGAAAGTTGATAGCAGGAGAAAGCAAAGAAAAAGAGAATTACATCTACTTGGGCAGGTTGAGGGCCACCAACAACGACCCAGGTGTAATTTCACGAGACATGCCATGAGTTGCAGGGACATAGACTGGAGTATAAAGGAGAGCTGGTTTGAGCAGAACAGCATTTTTAAATGCTGGAGTTTTCTGGGTTTGGTGTCAGAGATGAATAGATGAGCTACACCCCAGGTGAATACTGCTACTAACAGTCCACAGGAGCCTGTGGGAATCTGAGCCTCCTTGGGAGGTTTTAGAAGCATCTGAGGTCCAAACTGAATGTTGAAACTGCCTTCTAGGCAGAGCCCTGGGGAAGCAGCGGAGGTGGGGCTGGATTCCAGCGGCATGTTTCATAGGAGGCCCCAGCAGCATTCCTTAGGAGCCAGTTAATGACTAACTCTTCGGTCGTCTACTGTCAAATGAGTTACCAGGCATCTCAGGTGGAGATGGGCTCTGGAGTCCCCCAGAGCACCTGGGATCTGTGGTGTCTGACACACAACAGTTCGTCTTTGTGATGCTCCGCAGAGTGAGATATTTGCATAGATTAGAAATAGAAATCTGTCTTTCATTTGTGGGCAACCCTTTGGAGGAGGCAGCCATTCGGCCATCTGTGCTTAAAAAATAAGCCTTTGTCTGGAGCTAACCAGCCTTGTTTCCAGCCACACATGTTTGCCTTAGTTAGCTACTTCTGTCTGAGAGTAAAACAGGTTCCATAGCATTAGTCATGGCCAGCCATTTCTTTTGTCTGAATAAGTACAAAGAGGCTACAATGAATACTTGGGTTTGGGTGTGCTCATATACACAACCACACATGTATATACATACACGCACATATGTCCATATGTAATCTCAGGATACATGGGGGTAAAAGGAAGAAATACTTAAAAGGAGTCTATTTCACTTCCGGTCCCCAGACAGTCCCACCTGTGGGAACTTGAAGGGTAATATGTTACCTGCAGCCCAGCCAGGGAATCTTCCTGGATCCTGGCTGGCTGGAGTCAGCTCCCCACCCACATAAGAAATAAGCAATGTAAAAAAAGGAAAAATTAATTGTATGCAGCTTGATTAAACTGGGGAGAAGCAGCTAGATTGTTTCTCTGTGGGACCTAGAGAAGCTGACAAAAGCCATGTGATATACATGATAGCCAAACATGTTAGTATTGCCCTGCTGGGCCAGAGGGTAGTTTTTAATTGTGAGCATGAAGAAGTTCAGGAGCTTTCTGTTTCATATAGTGTGTTCACAACGACAGAATAAAATTTGAGATTGATTTTAAACAGTATGATAAGGTGACTGACTGGTTTTATTAAAAATTGTCAACTCCAAATTGTTTTGAATGAGAAAATTGGGCAGCACTGGTTTTTTGACGCTAATTGGGCCTTCTGTGTCTTAGCTCAGCCTCTGGATATGACTGTTGGGGAACAGATCTCGAGTGAGGGAATCCTGCTAAGATAATATGATCACGTTGGGGAAGAAATGGACAATTCAGGCCCTGCTGTAAGGTGATAATTTAATGAAAAGACAGAAGATACCAGAAGGAGAATACACATGGGAGGACAAATAAAAGAGGGGGAAATAAAATTCTAACATTACTCCAAAAGTGTGAAAAAAAGCTAGCAGAAAGAATGGGCATAATAGTAGGCAGATGGGGGATGAGTCATGAAACCGTAGGAATTAAAGAGATTAAGAACCACTGAGTTTGTTAACCTCACTGCAAACTGTAAGATATATTACCTTGGGGCTTTAAAATGTTAGTTTTCCCCCTTTGGTTAAAATGACTCAAGAGATGGGACAACCATAATTTTTTCCATTTTGCTTTGCTTCTCCTCTGACTTTTGCCAGATTTTTCTGCTCAGTGGAGGGATTCCTGCTACCCGTTCATCTTCCCCATTATATCCTCCTGACTCAAAGGAAAGATTTTTGTAATGTGTTTTAATGATTTGCATAGCAACAGGCCGGTTATAAACACATGGTTTTCAGATTTTTTGGGGAGAAAGGAAGAAACAAAGAAGAAAGAAAGAGAAGAGGTTTTGTAAGAGGTAGAGAAAGTCTTAGTCAAACAGAAGGATCCTTAATAATAGCAAAGAGAAGCCAGAACACTGTTGGCCACAATCACTGCCTTTAGTTTAGGTCTGGGGTTTTTCCAAGTCTTCCTTAAATGTAGAAGTCCCTCTTTTCTTTTCCAACACCGAGGAGCACACTTTTAAAAGAAGAAAGTAATTTTTTTTTTTTTTTTTTTTTTTGCGGTACTGGGGATTGAACTCAGGGGCATTCTACCTCCGAGCTACATCCCCAGCCCTATTTTTTTTTTATTCTTTATTTTGAAACCGAGTCTCACTAAGTTGCGGAGTGCCTCACTAGGTAGCTGAGGCTGGCCTCGAACCGGGATCCTCCGATCTCAGCCTCCCGAATGCTGGGATTACAAGCGTGCGCCACCACGCCCGGCTGAAGAAAGTAATTTTTGAGGAGTGAATTTCATCGTCAAAGTTTTGGTTGCTGAGTGTATGCACAGTCTCTAAAGTCTTTAATTCCAGACCATTTTTTCTTTTTACCAAAACATGTTTGCCTTTGCATTACGCACTGATGCGTGTTGTTTGCACAGCACAGGCGCGCTTCTTACTATCCTAATGAGGTCAGATAACATTTCCTCCTTTTCCAGAACATGTTGGTAGCTTGCCTGTAGGATTGGGGCTGTCTGCCCTGTTAGTGGTGAGCTTTCTGCAGAATTTACGTAGTGCCACTTCTGCTGTGGCCAACAGTCTCTCTTTTTGCCAAGGACAGTCTAGTGCACTGTTGCAAACTGGTGGAGGCCCCAGGGCCATGGGACTTGTTCCTCCATATCAGAGTGATCTTTTGTGTTTTCTGAGCTTCCCCGCTACTGTGGGTCTGCCCTACTTCTTAGGATCACTCGGCTCTATGTCTCACAGCTTCTTCAAAGTACTAGATGATGAGGCTGTGCTCTTGTCTGCTGGGGAACACTGTCTAGCAGTTATTACCAGAAGGATTTTTAAAATACCTAATCTCAGCTGGGCGTGGTGGTGCACGTTTGCAATCCCAGTACTTGAGAGGCTGAGACAGGAGAATCGCATGTTCGTGGCCAGCCCCAGCTACTTAGTGAGGCTCTCTGCAATTTAGTGAGACTCTGTTTTAAAAATAAAGAATAAAAATTAGGGCTGGGGGTGTAGCTTGGAGGTAGAATGACGCTGGGTTTAATCCACAGTTCTCAAAAAAATAAAACCCAAAAAAACCTAATCTCTGTTGGGATTGCATGAGGCATTCTTCAACATTAGAGATGGTTCTTGTCTGGGACAAGCTGTCTTTGAACCAACTAGGAATTAATGCCCACATTTAAAGCTGCACTATTTAGGTACCATAAAGAGGGTGAATGTAATCTTTGGTGACAGTGACAGAGGAGTTAGGTGATTGCATTTTTAGACTATAATACAGAGGAACACTTTTTTCCATCTGATGGCAAAGCCAGGTTAGAGGAAGTCCTACATTCCCATAAGGAATAAAATGTTGTTTTCTGTATTTTTTTAAGCTTTGTTTCAGGAAGTAGTTCTACTGACTGTACACAGTTTGCTCACCTTTCATGTGTGTGTGTGTGTGTGTATGTGTATGTGTGTGTTACTAGAGATTGAACCCAGGGATGTTCTACCTCCAACCAACACCCCCAGCCCTTTTTATTTTTTGTTTTTGAAACACAGTCTCAGTAGGTTGCTGAGAGTTTCTCTACATTGTTGAGGCTATACTCAAACCCACAATCTTCTTGTTTCAGCCTTCCAAGTACTGGGATTACAGGTGTACGCTAGCACCTACCAAGCTCAGCTACCTTTCCTTTCTTATTAAATAGTACTGCTCTCCCTCTTAGACCTCTGAAGTCTGCTTTGTGCACCCTTGCAAAGAAGTTAGCCCTCAACCAGTGTTCACAGTGCCTCTTTTAAAAGCCCTAATTATGGTAATGTTTGCATTTCCTTTTACAACACCCTTTATTTTGTTCCTCTCTGGTTCTTTTATTATTTTGAAGTGTCATTTTAGTGGATATTCAAAGTTTACCCATGGACCTGGAAATTAGGGGCTCCCTTCAAGTCAAATTTAAGATTCAGCATGAATTCCCTGTGGATAATATAATTGCTGGGCATTGGTAAGCCCCCCCCCCCCCCTGGCCAGCTCAAGCTGGTGAATGGGAACTTGTTCTCTCTCCTTTGGTTATTGAGAAAGGGGTTGTTTCTGCTCGGCACTGTAGATATTTTAAGATACAGTTGATAGTGAGATCTAATCTCTGACATTCTGCATAGTGACTGTATGAGGAGAAAAGAGAGGGAAATGGGTATCTAGAATAATCAGAGCAGCCTCTGGGGGAAGAACTGCTTTAACTAAAGGAGATTAAAATATTGATTAAAATGTTAGTTGCCATCTGCATTCCTTTAAGCTTTCATTAGATACCATTTCATGTTAGACATTGCATTAGCCAGTGGGAATGTAAAAATGGACAGATCTCACTACCCCCTCCCAAAGTCCATCCCCAAAAGAGTTGTATCACCGAGCAGCTTTCATTTCATTTCCTTTTTGTTTTTGTGGTGCTGAGGATGAACCCAGGGACATTCTACCTTCAAGCCATACCCTCAGCTCTATTTTACTTTTTATTTTGAAACAGGGTCTCATTAAGTTGTTCAGGGCCTCGTTAAGTTGAGGTTGGCTTTGAAAATGTGATCCTCCTGTCTCAGCCTCCCAAGTACTGGGATTATAAGCCTGCACCATGTTCGGCTCATTTTCATGCCTTTGACTCATTGGAGATGTATTCAGATTTGTCCTTAAAGCTTCTGTGTCTGACATGATTGCCTTCCGATTGACTTCCAGAAGCAGGCTCTGTCAGTGCTTTGGTGAAACCCAGGGAGCCTGGCAGGTGGCTTCCAGGACTAGGGCCAGTGTCATGGTTCTGTGACCTGTGCAGTTAGTTTCACATGGTCTGGTGCTCAGATGGCCCCAAACTGTTTTAATCCTGACAGATCCTCCTCTTTCACGTTGCACAAAACTCTGTAAATTAAGTAGTTAGCCCAGGACAGCCCCTGGTCCTCATACTTCTATCTCTCTTGATTTCCCTCTCGGTCTTGTTGTTGCCTTGTGATTTGTTCTTAGGATGGGTGGGTCTAAGCATGCTCATACAAGTGTGATCAAAGAGAAGAAATAAAATTTAAAAACCCTTAGGGAACTGCATCTGGTGGTGCAGCTCCCAGTACTAGGATGTCTGAGATGGAAGGATTGCCGGTTTGAGGCTAGCCTCAGCAACTTAGGGAGACCCTCAGCAACCTAGTGAGACCCTGTTTCAAAATTAAAAATTAAATAGGACTGGGGATGTAGCCCAGAGGTAGACTGTTTCCCTGGGTTTAATCAACACAGTACAAACAAAACAAAATCCTAGGTGATCAAAATAAATTTCACTGTCTTTTCAAAAAGGAAATTAGAAGTGTGGCTCTGATTACCATTTCTGCTCTCAGACCTGCTCTTGCAGAGGCTGAGGAGGTAGTATAAAGTCAGTTTCCTTTAGTGAAGCAGGTTGATTAGCTCATCTCTATCCTCAACTAGCATTTCCTCATGTTTTACTATGAAGATAATGGTGAAGTTTAAATTTTTTCTTAATTAAATGAAGAGTGCATCATTAATGGCTATTTCATTGTACAAGCCTCTTTGATGCATTGAATTAGTTCTCTCCCCAACTCCTTAGTTAAAAGCTATAGTTTGCAAGATGTGCAAGTAAGTAGTTACCAGTTTTGGCAACCCATTGCCACTAGAACAAAAGGAACAGACAAATTCAGTTAACGTCAAACTCGGTGTCAGTGTTTGTCTGATATTCTTATAGTTTAGGGGACAGAAAACAAATAGTAAAATAAATCAGTGTTGTTTTATGATGTTACTTCACATAAAAAAATAAAAATCAGAATTTTAAAAGGAAATTAATCAGAAGACTCATTCATATTTCTAAAGGAATCTTCATATAATATAGTATTTCCTCCTCTCTCTCTGTTTGGTACTAGGATTGAACCCATGGACATTCTACCTTCAAGCTATACCCCCAGCCTTATTTTATTTTTTATTTTGAAACAGCATCTCACTAAGATGCTGAGGGTCTTGCTAGGTTGCTGAGGCTGGCCTCAAACTTGAGATCCTGCAGTCTCAGCCTCCCAAATACTGGGATTACTGGCGTGCGCCATCATGCCTGGCTTGTAGCATTCTTTAACATATCTGAAATGTCTCATTTGTACCATTTTTAAAGCAAGAGTGTTTATATATGTACTTTACCCTTGGTAAAGTAAAGCTTACAAAAAACAGGTATAGTATACCTCAAAGAAACCTTTGTCTTTAAAGTGATGATTTTATTATTGCATATTTTAATCACATGGTTAACATGTTATTTGTCTATTATTTGGAGCTTCTCAAAAGCACACAAAAACAATGAATCTCTACTGAGGTGTCTTAAAAATAACTTCATTTCCTAAGCAAAGATACAGACTTTATCATTTACAAATTCCTTGATTTAAAAAAAACCATTCATTCATTGATTCCAAGTGGTTCTTCATTAGTATTACATTGCAAGACTAAGAGATTTAACATTCAACCTCTGAGATATTAAAGGTTTGTAGCAGAGCACAGATTAAAATTTAATGTCATATTTTTTTCAAAGGCTGAAAAGAATATGGTAATGCCACACTGGAGTGTTTAACTTTAAGGAAGGTGTGGAGAGAAGAGAAAAACAAACAGAAGCTATGGGAAGAGGTCTTTTGTCATGTCAGAGCGTGCAAGCTATGCTTTGCGAATTCTTTAAAGACATTGACTCTTCATAAAGCATTCTTAGGATTTGTAGAGTTATTACTAGAGTGGATAGGATTGGGAGTAGTGTGTTGATTTAAAAACAAAAACAAACAAACAAATAAAAACCTTGGTTGGGGGAAACACAAAGGAGTAGATTCTTTAGAATCCCTTGCTTTATCTTTTTCCTGGAGTATCAGTGTTGGGACATAGAGTGGGTGGAGAAGAAGATGAGAAGGGACAGAATGTCTGCATGAACACCTTTAAGAGACTCCCAGTTTCTGAGCAACAACAGGAGCTAGAAAGCACAGATTTCGAGGCTTCTAGATCTCCCCAGCCTTTGAGGTTTTATGAAAGAATTTTATTTATTTGCAGTACTGGGGATTGAACTCAGGGCTATTCTATTCTACCTTCAAGCTGCACCCCCAGTCTTACATTTTA
>PVLC010003156.1:17801-101879 GCA_004027655.1 Graphiurus murinus
TTTTTTTTTTTGCGGTACTGGGGATTGAACTCAGGGGCATTCTACCTCCGAGCTATACCCCCAGCCCTATTTTTTATTCTTTATTTTGAAACCGAGTCTCACTAAGTTGCGGAGTGCCTCACTAGGTAGCTGAGGCTGGCCGTGAACCCGGATCCTCCGGTCTCAGCCTCCCGAATGCTGGGATTACAAGCGTGCGCCAGCACGCCCGGTTTATTCTTTATTTTGAAACAGGGTCTCACTAAGTTGTGGAGAGCCTCACTAAGTAGCTGAGGCTGGCCGCGAACCTGGATCCTCCGGTCTCAGCCTCCCAAGTACTGGGATTACAAGCGTGCACCACTGTGCCTGGCTGGAATAATATTTATATTCTATTACTGAATGCAGTTTATCCATAGTACTAGTGATAGCAGCTAGTACTGGTGTGCAGGGTGCTGTATTTAGTATCTTAAATGATTATCATTTTCAGTCCTCACTAGAACCCTTACTAAGTGGCTGTAATTATTAGCCCTTGAAAAAGGAATGATTGTTTTTGTAAATAATACAAGTTTTATTCTTAACAAGTGGAGATTTAGGCCATCAAATGAATTGAGACTTTTATGTTACTTAATTGGAGAAATACATCCATCTATACACTCCCCTCACCTGCTTACTAGAGTTAACAGGGAGTTTAGTTTCTGTTGAACTATCAGCACAGAAATCCAGAAGGCTGAAGTATCTATAAAATCAGAGGGCTGATTCTGGTCTACAGGTGGGTGTTGTTTCACTGGGATCCTTTTTGAAAGAATTGAACTGAGATACCTAAAAGATAGGCAGATTCTATCTGGCTTGGCCTTTTTCTTACTCCCCATATATTAGAGTGGCAATATTTATTCCTTCATGTGACCTGTCTGGCTCTATAGGTATGTAGATGGCTAGTGCTGGTAATTGCACTTTTCATACTATACCAAGTCCTTCTAAAGATTTGGCTCAACATATATCTCCTCATTGACCTGGTTGATTTTATGGCATTTAGTATCCAGCTGTCTTAACATGTTAACCACCTACAAGAGACTGCAGATGGTTGGCTGGGTGCAAGAATATAATTTCCCTGTAAGCATGCATTTGAAATTTTTGTTTCTATGTAAAGATCTATTGTTGGAGAGATGACACTCAGGTTTTTCAGATTTCCTCTCTTCATTGCTTTGAATATCTGCCTTATCTCTGATAACCCATAAAAGGTTCATCTGTAGAAAGGGTTCCAAGTATTTTATACCTTTCCCCACAATCATCCAGACCTTAAACAAGCATCACCCATTTGAAAAGGAACATTTTGCCTTCTATCAAGACACATCAGTTTTACCAGAATTTGTAGTTTTATATTCACAGATTACAGGGCTAGTAACTTTATATCGCAGATGAAGCAACTGAGAACCAGAGCGGCAATGGGACTTTGCCCACAGTCGCAGCTGCATGGTGACAGAAGCCTGGCTCTTAGTACAGCCCTAGAATGGTGACATGGGAGAGCCCAGGGATAAGATTTATTCAAATTCTCAGAAAGCCTTCACTAGTCCTCCCTCCCCTACCATGCAACAGTTAAGATGCACAGTGTAATTGGATGGGATGAGCTTTGTCAAAGAGAAGGAAGTAGTGTAGACAGAGGAAACAAAGGGTAGGGGAAAACAAGCACTTCTTTGAATGGAGCCCTTTAAATAGTGAGCATTATGTAGAGACTGGAACTAAGATGAGTTTTAATTAGCATTTTATCAGTCATCTCCAGCTCTGGGCACATAGTGAACGTGCCAAGCTTTCAGATGGACACTAAGTCCTTTAGAAGAGTGGAAAATTGAGACATTGGAAGTAAACAGCAGAAAGGTGTCAGCACGTGTCAGGTTACCAGGTGTGACTATGAAACAGTGATACTGCTTTCTGGTGTAGTTGGTAAAAGAAGAGGAGGAGTGATCATAGCAGGACGTGTTGCAACATGTTTCAGTTTACAGGCGAACTCTTTTCAAGGTCAGCCTGTCAATCTTGTGCTTGCAGCTGGGAACAGTGAGTAGACATTTCGCCTGCTGTTTCCTGCCAGCATCAAAATGAGTTACCACTATTCAGAGCAAAGCCCAGCAAATTTGACGTAAGCTAAACTAAAACGCAAGTCAGACACTCGATCCTTTCATAGAAAATCATGGCAATGAAGCAGTGTTAGAAACAAATGCTTCTGACTGGCACAAATGTATCAAAGGTAGAAAAGATGTTTATAATGATGATTAAAGTGAGAAGACCATAGGCCTAAGGACAACTCGAAAATGACATTCATTGGAATCCCTGACATAAATGACTTGCTGTGAAAAATAGAGACTAATGAGGAGATACTGAGGGAAAACCTAACTGTAAGTGTTGTGTCTGCTAAAGTGCTATCATATATTTCTGAATAATGGCTGAAATCATCAAAAAAAAACCTAGTATTTTGGCTTAATCTTCAAGAAAAACAGTAGCTGGAAATAAAAGATAACACAAACTCAAAACTCTGTTAGAATAGAAGTAGCACAAACTAGAAGTCAAAAGACCTCTCAGTATTTGTTTCTTGGTCAGGCTCCATACATTTCCCAAAAATTCAGTATTTTTTTTCTGTACTATTAATAAGTCAGGAGATGAAATTGGTACAACTACTGTAAGGATTAGTTTAGAAAGTGCCTATTGCTGTGTTTGGCACACAGTAGACATCCAGTAAGACATAATTTGATATATTAGAAGGTAATGAGAAACTGCTGCATTGCTTAGGAAGTTCTGAGGTACGACTTGAGCATCTTTAATCTAGAAATCCAAAATCTGAAATTCAAAATTTGCCAAGTTCAAATTTTGGAGGATTTCAAATTTGGATTTTTATTCAGGATGCTTAACTGGTAAAGTCTATGCAAATATTACAGTATCTGAAGCACTTTGAAATCAGAAATACTTTTGGCCTGAATTATTTCAGACAAGAATCATTCAACCTATATCAATTGGCAGAAGACTCTCTGTGACCCACACTAAACTTATGGGAAAGTAGAGCATGCTGGGAAAGTAGAGCATGCTGAGAAATGTAGTTGAGCCTAGCTACATTGAAATACTGGGCTTTGTATATAATTAATGATTGGTAAACCTCAGATCACTAAACTTGTTTTAGTAGAAACTCCATAGAAAACAAATTTGGCACCAACTCGGGAGTTCCAAAAATAAAAAATTATTCCTCAAAGTCAAAGGATTTGATATCAATGGAGGCAACTTCAAATTTGGCCTTTTGGCCTTTATTTTCTCAGTCACTTCCCAGATTTGGAGTTGTAAAAAATAAGCAAAAGGTTTGTATTATTATCATAAACATGTGTTTCCCAAGGAGGTTCCCTACGGTCAGCTCAGTCCCACACAGAGAGCAGATGTTCTGCAGAGGGCCCAGCTGGCAGTGTGTCCTGTGGAGAACACAGGCTGAGGTTATCAGGTGTGTGCGGGGAAACAGGACAAGGGGGGCCTTGCTTCTGAGCCCCCAGGTAGTTAAGGAGCTGTTCAAGACAGTGAAGCCAGGTGGGACGGGCTAGACTGACCCGATGCTAATCTCTCATTACGTGTAATTTGAAGAAGGTGTCCCCAGAAAAGATAAACAGACGAAAGATGATTTAAGAAGGTGATGGGCTCTTAGTAAGTGACAATTATTAGGAAGCAGCTGAGAAAACGGGGTCCCTTTGGTGGTCCTTGCTCTTCCTGCATTAGCATCTTCCTGCAACATTTTTGTCAAGTGTCAGTGCTGGTACCCTGCTCCTGGTATCCCAAGTCAAAATCTGTTTTTAAGTAGTGCCACATGTGATTCATACCTAGATAAGTTTGGATAAATGGAAGGCAACCGTATCCTGATGTCCTTTTAGCTGTGACTGGTATTTTATGTTAGTGGAGTGATGTTAGAGACTCTCAGGGTGAATTTTATAGAACTGAGAAGGAATTAATTGTTACAAAGCTTGAGACATCTGGTTCAGAAGGAGAAGTCTAGAGAATAGCTACTGTGATTTAATTAAGTAGAAGAATTGTGAGAATCTTCCTGGGGAGTCTTAAAGTAAACAGAATGGAAAACCAGAGATTCTTTAGTATTTGGGTCACTTTGTATTTCCTTTATTTCAGAATATTTTAGCCTTCCACTTAAACTTCTATAATGCAGCCAGGGTTGGTGACACATGCCTGTAATCCCAGTACTTGAGAGGCTGAAGCAGGAGGAACATAGAGTCAAGACCAGCCATAGCAACTTAGCAAGACTCAGCAATGTAGTGAGATCCAGTTTCAAAATAAAAAGTGCTGGGGATGTAGCTCAGAGGTAGAATGCCTCTGGGTTTAATTCCCAGTAAACACACACACACACACACACACACACACACACACACACACACACACACACACACTGCATGATAGACTATGCATAAGGTATAATATATCCCCAAATTTGTTTTAATGATTTTCTTACTTTTCTCTAATTTGACATTTTTATTGCTTGTCAATAAATGTAAAATGAAATAATAGGTAAATTAAGAAGCAGTAAAGTCATTTCAAAAATACTAAAGTTGCACCAGGAATGATGGTACATGCTTGTAATTCCCATAATTGGGGGGCTGAGAGGAGGATCACAGGTTAGAGACCAGCCTCAGCAATGTAGTGAGATTCAGGAATGTAGCCAGACCCTGTTTCAAAATAAAACATACAGAGGGTGGGGCTAAAACTTAGAGGCAGCTAAGCTTTAGCCCCTCAAAAAAACAAAAACAGAAAAACAAACAAACAACAACACACACACAAAAAGCAGTTGTGAAAACATTAGTTTCTTTTCATGATTTTTTTTTTTTTTTTTGGTGGTACTGGGGATTGAACCCAGAGGCACTCTACCTTTGAGCTACACCCCCCCAGTCCGATTTTATCTATTTGGAAACAAGGTCTTACTAAGTTGTGGAAAGCATCCGTACGTTGCTGAAGCTGGTCACAAACCTGCAAACCTCCTGTCTCAGCCTCTCAAGTTCTGGGATTACAAATGTGTACCACCATGCCTAGCTTGGATATTCTTATATATTGCTCTGTGATACTCCCACCTTACCTGAGCATATGCACAGAAGACTACACTATTTCACAAGGTCTTACTAAGTTGTGGAAAGCATCCGTACGTTGCTGAAGCTGGTCACAAACCTTTGGTTAGAAAGAATTAAAATAAATAAAGGAGAATCAACTTAGTTTTTGATCATGGAGAATGAAATATTTTTAATTGTTTAGAATAATGTTCACATCACCTTATGCAAGAGACTCACTTGGGCACTATATGGGTTTTTTTTTTTGTTTTTTGTTTTTTGTTTTTTTTTTTTGCGGTACTGGGGATTGAACTCAGGCATTCTACATCCGAGCTATACCTCCAGTCCTATTTTTTATTCTTTATTTTGAAACCGAGTCTCACTAAGTTGCGGAGTGCCTCACTAGGTAGCTGAGGCTGGCCACGAACGTGGATCCTCCGGTACTATATGGGTTTTACTTGCATTGTTTTCGTTTAAGAGACACAGTAGTTTGTAGTGATAAGGAACATTACAAATCATTAAATTGGATCTTTCTTTAAAGAAATTAGCATCAACAATTGTATGAGGAAAGAATCCCAGGCACCTGTGCTGGGGTGGCATCTCAGGTCACACCCTCTGTCTGGCACATCCTTGCCTTCACCCGTACCCAAGGATCCACTGTTTTTGCCCTAAAGTTGGCCCAGCTCCATCCAAGATGACTTCAGTTTTCCATGATTTTCAAGACCTTTAACATCTGCTTCTCAAAGATTTTTTTGCCTTCCGTTTTCAGCCACACTTTATTTTTTCTGTATTAAAAATCAATGGGGATGCTGGGCATGGTGGCACATGCTTTTAATCCCAGTACTTGGGAGGCTGAGACAGGAGGATTGCCTGTAGGTGGCCAGCCTCCATAACTTAGTGAGATCCTGTTTCAAAATAAAGAGTAAAAAATAGGGCCGGGGTCTAGCTTGGAGGTAGAATGCCCCTGAGTTTAATCTTTAGTCCTGGAAAAAAAAAATCAATGAGGTTGGGGGTGTAGCTCATTGGTAGAACTTGTTAGCATGCCTGAGGCCCAGGGTTCAGTCCCCAGCATGCGCATGTGCACACGCACACACAAAAAAACAGCACAACATTTCATTTCACATCTTCATATTTTCTAATTACTATTTAGTGTCTCTTTTTGTTTGGCCATCTAATGTTTTTGGTTTTATTTTTTGTTCACTTGTTTTCTCTCTACTCAGCCGGCGATTCCATCATGTTTTGCTTATCCATTCCTTCCTGCATCCTTGAAACATTTTCGATTTTGCTCACATGGGTCTATTGAAGCTTATCAAGTGACATCTCATCCTGAACCAACATCCTTTTTTTCACTTCCAAATAGAATCAAACAGGGAGAGCCCACTCCTGAAAATCCTCAAAAGCCATCACCAGAGGTTTCAATTGAAAAAGGGTCTTTGAAGGAAATATTGATTTTGACCTGCACTGCTTTTGTGTCCCTGGCAACTTGATGTGGGATCTCGGGAAAACTAGTTAGCATCTCTGTTATTTCCTAGTCTGTTAAATAATGTCTTTGTAATCATAGCAGAATTAAAAAGATTTCTCTCTTAGAGAAATAATCAAATCTTTTTACATAAGCTTCTGATTCTTGGAAGAAAGAATATTTTAAAGTTCAAGGTTTTCCTGTTATTATTGGGTCACAGGTTTCTACTATGAAATCTCCATATCTTGAAACTAAAGTTATGTAACTTCTTGCTTAAAAGTTTAATCTGGTGAGGTTATTAAGGAAAAATATCTTCTAAATCTAGAGTTTTTTTTGTTTTGTTTTGTTTTGTTGCGGTACTGGGGATTGAACTCAGGGGCATTCTACCTCCGAGCTACACCCCCAGCCCTATTTTTTATACTTTATTTTGAAACCGAGTCTCACTAAGTTTCGGAGTGCCTCACTAGGTAGCTGAGGCTGGCCGCGAACCAGGATCCTCCGGTCTCAGCCTCCCGAATGCTGGGATTACAAGCGTGCACCACCACGCCCGGCTTTAGAGTTTTCTTAATTCATTATAAGGGAGTCCCTTTTTCTTATTATAAGACTATATTTTGAAAAAATGTATCTACCTTTAGTAATTCCTAGAAAATATGATATTAATACCACATATTTACACTTAGCATGGAAGAACTAGTACAGTAACACAATTCTACATAATTAATATTTTAGTTAATTTGGAAAACCATCTTGGGCATGGTGCCAGTTAGTTGGGCTTTTCACAATGAGGCAGGAGCCTGGAAATAGTGACTCTTGGCTAAAAGCCTAGGGACAAGATAGAAGAATAAAGGTTTCTCTGCAGGGCTCCTTCTGAGGTGAACAAAGCAGGAGCTCTGGGTAGCTAAGACTGCAAGATAAGGCAGCTAAGTCCAGTAAGATGGTACCACCCAGTCCCAATGACATGGAGCCCAAAATGATACCATCCAGTTCTGTCTATGTGAAGACTAATACAGGAAATCTAGCTTAGGAAGCGGAAATGAAACCTGACCCGAGGTGCCGCCCCCTTTCCATTGGTACCCCTGCCTGTTATTGATCCAATCTAAACCTATTTCTCGGGGGCTATATAATCTGTATGATGATGCCATTTGGGGCTCAGATCCAGAGCTTCTGAGCCTTCACTAGTGAATAAAGAGACCTGCTTTATCCTTCTGTAGCCTGTCTCTTGTTCTCCGTGGACCAAGCCTCCTGCAACAGTACATGTATTTAGCAAGTATTGACCGATCGTCTTTGCATGCCAGGAATCTTCTGGTTATAATGATACAGCTGTGATTACAGTAGACAAAATCCCTGCCTTCTGTAGGTCACATTTTGGAAATATTTGTAGTAGCTTATGAATGTCTTTTATTTTTATAAAATTTAGGTTGGGAATTACAAAAGCATCTGGTACCCTAGTTATCTGAGTGATTAAAATCAGTTACCAATTGTATTTTGTAAAAATATGAAATTATGTTATTTAATTTCCCCAAAATGTTTATTTTCATATAATTATTACAGATCTCCTCCAGAATAAAAGATGATAAACACATAGAAAATGTTTGTAAAAACATGTAGATGATAAACTATAGAGGAATCTATTAAAATATGTTTGTTTTTCAGCTGGGCATAGTGGCACACGTTTGTAATCCCAGTACTTGGGAGGAGGATCGCAGGTTCATGGCCAGCCTCAGCTACTTAGTGAGGCCCTCCACAACTTAATGAGATCCTGTTTCCAAATAAAGAATAAAAAAAATAGGGCTGGGGGTATAGCTCGGAGGTAGAATGCCTCTGGGTTCAATCCCCCTTCCCCCCCCCCCCAAAAGTTTGTTTTTCTTTGCATAACCTTTTGGGTAAAGACTGCTTTGGACTTACCTTAAATCAGTCTGTAAGCACAGTCATGCAGTTTTGTTTTTTTTTTTTGCTTTTTTGCAGTACTGGGGATTGAACCCAGGGGCATTCTACCTCCGAGCAATTGATAGAAACCAACATGAGAAAGTGGAAAATACTTGGGATTTTATTCTGTGTGGAATATGTATAGGGCATAGTTTATCAGTGTAAAGGGTATACTGGGTCTATGAAAGTTTTCATTAAAATGTTAAAATTTAAATGGCAAGACAATTCCACCAACTTCTTTTTCCTCCCAGTCTTTCTAATGCATGTCTTTTGATGGAGTCCTACCACAAAGACTATTTTAGTATCATTCTCCTTTAGTTTGACTTTCTGTTTTTAAAGGCCAGGCAGTTTTATTGTAATGGGGATCAAGTGGAAATGCCCTTGATTTGGGCTTTCTAGAGATTCTGCTAAACTCTATTATTATGCTAATAGAATTTTTTAATGGCACTGGAGATTGAACTCAGGGGCATTCTACCTCCTAGCTACACCCTAGGTCCTATTTTATTTTTATTTTGAAACAGGGTCTCCCTAGGTGGATGAGAGTCTCACTATTTACCAAGGCTATCCTTGAACCTGCTATTCTCCTGTCTCAGCATCCCAAGTATTGGGATTACAAACTGTACCAACACATCCAGCTGAGTTCTTCATTCTTAAAGAAACAATTGATATATTCTCATTCTGGTTTTTAATAGAATAGTTTTAAGTTCTTACACTTAAATAGGATGGATATGTTTATAGCACCCTCCTTCATGGAACGGAACATGGAAGGAATTTAGGAATTACTGTTCTTTGATAATCTCCCAGTCCTGTTCCTGTCTCCTAAAAACAAGGGAATTCCTTATCTCTGTGCCATCCCGTGTCACTTCAGAGCAGCATCTCCCCCCCCCCCCACTTTAAAAGTTTCCTAAAAGATTTTATTTTTGAGATTGAGGCAGTTAGAAAACTCAAAGGATAAAGGACATCTAAAATTTTGCATATGTATATATATACATATATACTGGGGATTGAACCCAGGGGCATTTACACCCCCAGTCCTATTTCATTTTTTATTTGGAAACAATCTCACTAAGTTGTGGAGGGCCTCACAACTGCTGAGGCTGGTGATCCTCCTGTCTCAGCCTCCTAAGTGCTGAGATTAAGGCATGCAGCACCACACTTGGTTTAAAATTATTTTTAAATTTCTTGCAGCAAATGAAGTACCTCATCCTTTAATCCTAGAGCCTTAGAAGGGATATGAAAGGAAGAATTGTAGAGAGACATTTTCATGCTTGAAAACATCAGGCACAATTTTGGCAAAAATCACAGCACTGGAAGATTCTAGATTCTTGGGCAATGAGATGTTTGCTGGTTTGCTATTTTATGTTTGGCAGTGGTTGCCACATTTGATATCCTCAGCTGCTTTTGAAGATTCTATAAGAGAATATTATTCATTTCCAGCATGAAAAATTTAGTAAATGGAAAGTGGTTCAAGTTGTAATGTGCTTCTTTTTTGTGTATGTGTGTGGTACTAGGGATTGAACCGAGGGGCGTTCTACTTTCAAGCTATAACCCTAGCCCTATTTTTTTCTTTGTTTTGAAACAGGGTCTCACTAAGTAGCTGAGGCTGGCTGCAAACCTGCAATCCTTCTGTCTTAGCCTCCCAAGTACTGGAATTACAAGTGTGTGCCACCACGCCTGGCATTGTAATGTGTTTCTGACCTGTAGTTTTTTCTTTTTCTTCCTTCCCATTTTACCATTGAGATTTATACTCCAGACTGTAGAAACTATAGACTATTCCAGTTTACTACGCAAGCACAATGTTGCCATAAGAGAACACGACTAAAATCACAAGACTTGGCAGGTCTCCTCGGCTCTCTTTCCTCTTGTTAAATGGGAATTACAGAGTCTATGTTAAAGGATTGTTGTGAGTGTGAAATGACATGAAGTACTACACATGAGAAAATTGGAAAGCAACTCCACCAATGGAAATACTGTCACTGTAAACAACTGTTCAGTGCTCCAATTTCTTAATATCTACAGAAATTGACTTAAATTCTAGTGGTGGAGAATTCAGTCTTTTTACACTTTCCTCCTCCTCCTTCTTTTTTTGGTACTGGGGATTGGACCCAGTGGCATTCTACCTCTGAGTTACACCTCCAGCCCTATTTTGAAACAAAGTCCAACTAGGTTGATGAGAGTCTTACTACTTGCTGAATCTGTCCTGAAACCTGTAATCCTCCTGTCTCAACCTCCCAAGTGCTGGGATTACAGGTGTGCTCTATCATACCCTGCTCTTATACTTTTGATAGACATAGGATGTGGTTTTTTTTTTTTTCTTTTTTTAACTTTCTCTCAGCATACTTTGGGAACACCATAAAGTTTCTTTTAGTCAGTTTGCCATTGACTGTCTTTTAAACAAGTCCATATCATATGTAGCCATATTTATGTCTTGTTTGAATGTAAATTACGGTAGAGAACTATGGTGTGCTACATTTTTACACGAAGATAAATAAAGGAAGCCTAGAAACTAGCCAAGGATGCAAAAATGGATGCATTAAATGTTCTAAACAATACCATGTTAGAGTTACAATATACCTTGCTAACACAGAGGGTGGAATAAATTATTCCTACTTGGTGGCTGTGGAAAGGCTTTATATTATGTAATACCTGAAATTTAGATGATTTTTGCCTTTTGTTTTGCTTCTGAGTCTGGTATTGTTTTATGTCAACTATTTGGGTGGCTAACTTAAAAAAAAATTGTTTTATTCAACTGGGTTTCTCCAAGTTAGTATGTATGTATATATGTAAGTATATATGTGTATAAGTACAGACCTACTGGGGATTGAACTCAGGGCCATTCTACCTCTGAGTTACACCCCTAGTTTATTATTTATTGTTTATTTTTATTTTGAAATAGGGTCTTGCTAAGTAGCTGAGGACCTCACTAAGTTACTTAGGCTGGCCTTGAACCTGTGATCTTCCTGTTTCAGTCTCCCAAGTACTGGGAGTACGGGTGTGTGCTGCCATGCCCAGCTCAAGTCAGTAAATATTAATAATGCTTTCTTTACAACTACCAGATCTAGGATAGTCTACTGAGTCTGTGTATAATAGAACAAAAGAGAGGCAAGCCATGACCTCAAGATACTTTTGGGCTAGTAAGGCACAAAATAAAGATGGGATGGGTGTGTTATAATTAGAAATGTGTAAACTATACGAAATTGAAGTACTATTCAGGGTACTAAATAGTGGCGGTACTCACTGCCGCGATGTTAAGGATGGTAGAAGACATTGCTCATCTAGAGTACTGAGGTGTCCTGATCGGAAGACATGATGGACTGCAGATAGCAAAGGATAGGAAAGGTTCTCTGTCCACTGTGATGAGCAGAAAAAAATCTCCACCATTGGCAGATCAATTAGGAGGAGAGATTGAGCATGGATCACCATGGCCAGATAGAGGGGGAGTAGGCATTTGTGTCACACCAGCCCATGCTGTGGAAATTAAGATCATCCAGCAGGGTCTCAGAACTGTCTTCTATATTTCCGACTTCCATATAGAAATAGTAGCTATTTTGCTATATCTGGTGAATATCCCATCCAGCTTTTGTGTTTGTTTTTTATCTGTTTTCAAATGTTTGTTTGTTTGTGGTACTGGGAATTGAACCCAGGGACATTCATTCTCTGAGCTACACCCCCCCACACACACACATTTTTTCATTTTGAGGTGGTCTTTCAGAGTTGCTGAAGGTCTCACTAAGTTGCTGAGTCTGGCCTTGAACCTGCGATCCTCTAGTCTTAGCCTCCCAAATACGGGAATTACAGATATGCACCATTGGGCCAAACTTGCTTTTTTATTTCGAGACTGTCTCGCTAAATGGCCCAAGCTGACCTGGAACTTGTGATCTTCTTGCCTTAGCCTCCCAAATTTCTGGAGTTACTGGTATGTGCTACTTTCAGTATACTTTTAATAGGGGCGATTCTTGTGCTCAGATGCATTGACCCTGTGAATATGAGAAAATGTGCATCAAGGGACTGAGGGCATGGGATGAGTAGGCTCCTGCTGTGTTAAGCACCAAAGCCTAAAGCTTGGCAATTAGAAATCTTTAAGCCTTCGATTGGTCAATACATTCAGGAACTAAGTAAAGTCTAAATGAGGCTTGACTAGGGGGCTTGACTAAATGAGGCTTGAGTTCTTGGTTAGGGACCAAACTTGGGTGGGGTCATGGTCACGGTGAGGGGAGGTAGAAGGCATTGCTCACCTAGAGTACTGAGGTGTCCTGATCCGAAGACATGATGGACTGGAGACAGCTGAGGACAGGAACAGAAAAAAAAAAATCCCAGTCAATGGCAGATCATTTCCTCCCACCACTTGGCTTAGCTGGAGTCCCCACAGCTGGCTGGAGGTCCCTCCGCCGGGCTTATGTAGAACCTTGGCTTGCTTCTTGAGTCTCGCAGGTGTGTGAGAGTTGGTAGGACCATCGTAGTCCATTTACAAGACCTGAGGAGGGCCTGGTCCTCCTGCTTGTCCTGCCCAGATGACGGGACTCAGGGTGGAAGAAGATGGAAGCCTGGTGCTCAGTGGTCTTCAAGGTCACCAGTGACGAGTGGGAGAGGGGGGTTGTCTAGCCATGATGACTTAATATGGGTTGGGGATTTCTATTTTTTCAGTTTTCTCTAGGGGCCAATAATTAATTAATGACTTCCATTGCCTCATTCATCCATTAAACCTGTGGTCAGTATTTCCTACTCATTTCTGGGACATTACTTCATCAAAAGAGAACTGGCCTCTCTTGGCCGTGGCTCACGTGTGAAAGATTGGCATTGCTTTTAATTAGGGATTCGAAGGAAGAACTCAGACCCACTCACAGAGATGATCCTCCTGCCTCCTGTTCGTTGATTTTTATGTTTTCTCCTTTAGACCCAGCCTATTGCTAACAGTAGAACTGCTCCTCCAGCTGCTAGCTCACCCGATTTTCAGGCTCTTAGGCAGACTTCTTAGCCATGGGCCTGACCCTTTACCAGGAAGACAGATCTTTGGGTAATTGACTCACCAGCTTCCAGATGTAATTTAAGTTCCCCTTTCCCACAGTGTAATATTATGAACACATGATTTTCAGGGCAGGCAGGTGTGTACTTTGAGCAGATGAGTCAAGACATATTTATGTCTTGTAAGAGGGATAAGGATCCATATTTTACAGCTGCAATTTAGAGGAGTGGTTTTGTCTGACTAATCAGCGTGAAGCCTTCTTGGACGTTGTTTTGTATTCCTTTCACCCGCCATGTGGGTTTCTTTAATGCTGTTGGTCCCCAACAGAGATTTGTCCCGACTTCCTCCCTTGCTGGAAGTGGCTCAGAGAGCAGTTTCAAGTATTTACAAATATATAGACAGTCCACACTAAAGGGGTATTTTTACCTTTTCCATGAAGACAGGAATTTCTTAAGGCTTCCTACTTGATGTTTGATGGGTGGTACTTCTGAAACTTTTAGCTACCTCTTTCATACCATAGAAATCACATCTAATAGCTGTATTATGAAGTGACTCATTTCCCTCTCTCCTCCTACTGTCTTTTTTAATCTCTCTAATAGTATTTCATCTGAAGCATTCACTGAGCATCCAGGTGCTGATTTAACAATGGTCCATGAGGGGGCCCTGGAGGTGTGGGGGAGGTGCTGGTGTCAGTGCAGAACAGGGCTGGGTGAGGGACTATGGGGGTGCAAGAGGGGCTTGGAGGAGAGCCTGGAAGGATGGGTAGGTAATCATTGCAAGTGGAGAAGGACAGGGAAGGGTGTTCAGACAGAACAAATGCCACATGGCAGTGACCGGGACCCACAATGAACATGTCACAGTTCAAGGCTGGGATGCGTAGGGAGTTCTGAAGTTGAGAAGAAAGCAGTTTTGACTGTACCAATGAAGAGTCAGCTGTGCTGTAGTATCAGGAGTTTGGACTTTTTCCTTATTACAACCATTGGGTAATGATGTTCAGTTCTTCAAGGTAAAATCAGCATAACATAAAACTTACTTTATTTTATTTTAGTGATGCTGGGGATTAAACCCAGAGGCATTTTACCTCTGAGCAAACCTCCAGCCCTATTTCATTTTTTATTTGGAAACAGGATCTTGCTAAGTGGCTGAGAGCCTCACTCAATTGCTGAGACTGGCTTTGAACCTACGAACCCTTCTGTCTCAGCCTCTTAAGTATTGGGATTACAGGCACACGCCTCCATACCTGGCTTAGCCATTTTAAAGTATACAATCCAATAGCATTTAGTGTTTCACAAAGTTGCATGACCATCTCCGCTGTCTAATTTCAGAACATTAGCAATCATTTCTGATCCTCCCCCTCCCCCAGGCTCTGACAACCATTAATCTACGTTTGTGTCTCTGGGTTTACCTATTCTAGGTATTTTGTAGAAATAGAATCATGCAAAATGAGGCCTTTTGTGTTTGCCATCTTTTAGTTAGCATAGTGTTTCAGAGTTCATCCATGTTGCAGTATATGTCAATATTCCATTCCTTTTTATGGCTAAATAATATTCCATTGTATGGCTAGACCACATTTTGTCTGTTTGCTAATTGGTGGATGTTTGGATTTTTTCCTTTTTTTGACTATTGTAAATAAGGTTGCTACTCATATACAAGCTTTTGTGTGAACATGGGTTCTCAATTTTCTTAAGTATATAATTAGGAATGTAATCACTGGGTCATGTGATAATTCTGCATTTAACTTTTTGGGGGAACAACAAAATTATTTTCCAAGTTATCAGAGGCTTTTAAGACAGATCAAAACAGACTCAGATTTTATTTGAACGTCAAACACTTTAGTACAGTTCTCTCTCTTTTTTAGGATAAATACTTCTACTTCTGCTATCATGTTTTCCTAGTTCAGGGCATCACAGCCCACAGCAGGGGCCCCTTACCTGGCTCCTTCAAGTCCTTTAGATATGATCACAGAAAAGGAATCTGTACCTAATAGCATAGGACAGGACAGAAGAGGTGATGTCAGGGCATTCCCTCTCACTGTGTGATGCATTCCAGAAAATGAGCTCTCTTTTTTAAAACAGAACCTCTGATTAAATTATAGGCTATTATTAGGGAATTTATTGTACTTATAAACTATACTTGGATTCCCTGTAATTTGTTATAATTAATGCAAGAGTTCAAGCGCGGAAGGCAGGGATCAGGTTGTAACATGCCTTTCTCTTTTGCAACACCTTGCTGTCATTGGTCTTTTTGCACCAGCACTTAAGGCGTGTGTGTGTGTGTGTGTGTGTGTGTGTGTGTGTGTGTGTGTGTGTGTGAATTTAAACAAACATTCTCCTTTTTAGGAAAGAATTGCAATCCTTTGACTCATTGAAACTTAAGGAGTCTCTGTAAGAAGTTAGGTGTCTCTGGCAACTATTTATTGATCAGTGATTGCTGACAACTTCTGAAATTGAACTTTGGCCATAGAAACCCATGTGTTTGAGTATATGCTTGTATTTTTGTTTTCGTGTATGCACACATACTAACTTGTGATGTGAAAAAGACTTGAAAAAAGAGAAATGTTCCCTTTTAAGGTATCTTTGTCAGAGTTGTAGCTTTAGCATTTTCCTTTTTTTTTTTTCTCTTTTGTTTCTTGTGGGTTATTTCCATTTTACACAGTGGCAGGCATAGTTGACTTTGTAGTCTGTTGGTGCTGAGTTTTAATTGACGTCAACTTGGGCATTCATTAAATATTAAAGCTTTTAGATAGTGCATGGATCAGGTACCAAACACGTTATTATACTTCAGTAGTCATAAACTGCATTTCTTCCCAGGGGTTTTGAGGAATGAGGGACAGAGGGCAGGAGGCATTCAGGTTTATCTGGTTGTCTGCCTGCATGCAAGACTATTTATCTGGTCCTGGCAGACAAAGCACAGTGCAGGCCACCTTGTCCATTATCTGGGTTTATAGCTGTGAACACCCTTTGGAATGGATGGAATGTGCTGTTTCTCTCTGGTTGGTATCCCTGTCAATCTAAGATTTAAGATTATTCTCTTCTGCTTTCCTGTTGCCCAGAATTCAGGACAACTTGTCCTCTGTTCCCCATTTTTCATCTTTTATAGTAGAGAAATGTTTATATTTGTTTCTTATTTTCACAACATAACATCAACCAGAGAGCAATGCTATCTGGCACTTTGGTGCATTTTGCACTTTTCCTGGGAGAGCTGGGTTCTAGTACATTCTAGCAAGAGACTTCTGATATTTCTGGTTGGGAAGCAAGTTTTTCAATGAGGAGAGTACCTTCTTTTAAGTCTTACCTTGCTCCTAATAATAACAACGACAAAATAGTCTTCCATTCTCTTTTTGGTCCTCCAACCTCACTAGTTTTATGGGAAGTCTCAAAGATTGAGGCATATGAGGGTCACCCCCTTGATCTGAATTACCGTATCCCTGCTGATGGTAAGAGGTATGTTGGTGTGGCTGAACTTGAGCTGTAGCAAATGGCATGGCAGGCAGGAGCCCTGTGGTAATGCTGGAGATGCTACAGGTTGTCAGAGCTCAAGGATGCTTTTGCCCCTCTGTTTTAAACTGTGGAAGAGCATTGTCTTTCTGTCTGAGACCCTTCCTTGGGTAACAAAGGTAGAACCAATAAGGTATGAGACATACACGCTGTTCATACCACTTCAACAGGTGTTAATAGGGCAACTCAGAAATAAGTCTGGAAAACTCTTTTAATAACCTAGAAGAAGCCGGGCGTGGTGGCGCACGCTTGTAATCCCAGCATTTGGAAGGCTGAGACCGGAGGATCCGGGTTCACGGCTAGCCTCAGCTACCTAGTGAGGCACTCCACAACTTGGTGAGACTCGGTTTCAAAATAAAGAATAAAAAATAGGGCTAGGGATGTAGCTCGGAGGTAGAATGTTCCTGAGTTCAATCCCCAGTACCGCCAAAAAAAAAAAAAAAAAAAAAACCTAGAAGATGGGAGCTAATCAGTGCAAGGATCAGCAAAGACTTGTGTGACACTGATGTTGAACTCTGTTTTGCTTTTTGAAATATTCAATATGGAGGAGTTCTTATGGTTAAGGGCCCAGTTTCTACTTGCTGCTGGATATAGCCCCTCTTGTAGGTAGGAGCCTACAGGCAGAGACACCATTCTGGAGACTGTACTTGTATCCTTTTATGTTGCTTACGAAATTGTGAAGAAGTGGTTGGTTCTTAACCTTCCTTCCACCTCTGTGAGAGGAGTTGCTGCCAGGAGAAAACCCAGGTCTGAAGAGTTTGTGGATTTTATAGAAAAGCTTCTCATTTTAATATTTGTCTCATGTGCTGTGGTGCATACAGTCTAATTGAGGGTAGGGAAGCCTTGGTTGTCAAAGTACTTCCTCAGAAGTATGTAATTGTCAGCATCACAGGTAGAGGTATTTGAATTTTTATTTTTATTTTGAGACTTCGGTGGAATTGAGGTCTTGCCAAGAATGTCTGGGACTCGGGTCCTGCCCTCCTCACCTTCGTGTGGTCTGATCTGGCCTTGCATTTAAAAAGTTGTGTTACCTTGGGCAAGTCATTCTCTTTCCAATGTGGTTTCCTGTTCTAAACACAAAAGGGCTTTGGTGTTACCGAGTACAGAACCCAGGGACATTCTAGGAAGCTGGCCACAAACGTGTGATCCTCCCAAGTACTGGAATTATAGGCATGGGCCACCACACCCAGCTTGGCCTTGGATTTTTTTTATTTTTTTGTGGTAAGGGGGATTGAACCCAGAGGTATTCTATCTCCAAGCTATACCCCCAGCCTTTTTTTTTTTTTTTTTGGCGGTACTGGGGATTGAACTCAGGGGCATTCTACCTCCGAGCTACACCCCTAGTCCTATTTTTTATTCTTTATTTTGAAACCGAGTCTCACTCAGTTGCGGAGTGCCTCACTAGGTAGCTGAGGCTGTCCGCGAACCCAGATCCTTCGGTCTCAGCCTCCCGAATGCTGGGATTACAAGCATGCACCACCATGCCTGGCTTCCAGCCTTATTTTTTATTCTTTATTTTGAAACAGGGTCTCACTAAGTTACTGAGGCTGCCTGCGAACCTGGGATCCTTCCTGTCTCAGCCTCTCAAGTACTGGAATTACAGGTATGGGCCACCACCCTTGGCTTAGCCTTGGATTTTTAAACACCCCTTCCCTTAGTCAGTAGCTTTGACTGGACCATACTGCAACATTATATGTCCCCTTCCCCTCATATCTCTGTGGCTTTCACAGACAGGCTTATTTCTTGGGCATCTCACCTGTCCACTGCAGACTGGCTGGCTGAACCTCTGCTCCTTGTAGGCTGACTGAGCAGCAGTCTTCACTGGATATTGTGGGTCTCAGGACACAGGGAAACAGGGATGGGACCTGGGCCAGTCACAAGGGAGATGAGGTGGGGAGGTGTGATCCCTTTGCAGGGGCCCCTCCCAGCATACGCTTGGGACAGTGCTAACGGTCCGCTGCCCTTCCGGTCTCTACTACCCTGTGACTTAGGTTGAGGAGGTTGCATCCTTGGGTGGAAGTATGATCAAAATCAGATCTTAAGTCTGTGCTAATTTTCCATGGCTCTTCCCTGCCTGGGATGCTTCTGCTGACCTGCATTTGGACTGAAGATTTCACGTGTGGGAGGTTTCACTGAGCATGTGTCCCTAGCAGCTTATTCATGGTTCTGATTATGCCACCCATACTGTGCAGAGCACCACAAGGGGTTTCTCAACATGAAAACAGCAAACAGACCTGCAAGTAAAACACTGTTGTATCAGTGCATGGCTAAATTCTTCAGACATGAAGTAAAAGAAGAGATTAGAGATCTTAGCAGTGCATCTATAACCCTTGAGGATAATGTTATGGGTGTAATTTTGAAAGGGTTCTTTGATTCCTCTGTCAGAAGTACTGAATGCTCTATTGATTTGATACAATGTGGCATTTTAAGAGAAACTTTCTTTTCAGAATCTTCGAGGAGAGCTGGGCGTGGTGGCACACGCTTGTAATCCCAGCATTTGGGAGGCTGAGACTGGAGGATCCAGGTTCTTGGCTAGCCTCAGCTGCTTAGTGAGGCTTTCTGCAACTTAGTGAGACCCTGTTTCAAAATAAAGAATAAAAAATGGGGCTGGGGCTGTAGCTCGGGGGGTAGAATGCCCTCAGGTTCCATCTCCAGTACCACACACACACAAATATGTATATATATCTTAGAGGAGGAAGGAACTTGGAAAAGTCATTTATTTTCTTGCTGTGGGATAAGAACATTCCAGATAGATGAATCCTCTGGAGACTCATTCATAGCATCTATCAGCTCCCAGGTGTAGCAGTGATTACAAGGAAGCTTATTCTGCTTCACCCAGAGAGAAACCTGCATTTAATCAATAAATGAGCTACTAAGTTAAAAGAAAAACGAAATAAAAAATGAGATGAGAAATTTTATCTTTATTCAATAAGCCATAAATTTGCCCACCAATTCTTAGATGGAGAGCAGAATTCTAACCTATAACCAGTTACTGAGCCTTAATGGTCAGATGTTACTATTTCCAGGTCTTTGGATATGAAAAACATTAAAACATTTTTTCTTGTGAGCTTGGATTTTCAAAGAAAATCTCTCTGGAAAGTTGGCAAATACTTACTTTCCTGGCACTGAGATGGATTTTTTTTTTCCTTTTCCCCTCCACCCAATGCTGTGACGGGGTGGAGTATACTTCCATGAAATTGCATGTTTCCAAAATAGGATTCACTGTTATATTATAAGTGAATCTCTAATCAAAAATAAGCAGAACCCAAGCATTCTAAAAATAGAATTTCAGCTCTAGTTTTCCTATAAGATACTTTTATTTTTATGGCTCAGTATTGGGGATTGAACCCAGGCATGTTCTACCTCTGAGCTATACCCCAACCCTGTTTTGTTTTTGTTTTTTTTTAAATTTTGAAACAGGGTCTCCCTAAGTTGCTGAGGGCCTTGCTAAGGTGCTAAGGCTGACCACAAACCTGCAATCCTCCTATCTCAACCTCCCAAATACTGGGATTATAGGCTACCACCACACACAGCTGGGATATAATTTTCATATTTTTCAAAAGCTCTTTCTGTGCAAAAGTACCAGCCAATTTCCCAAGTGGTCCAAATTTCCTTCTTGTTTCTGCTGTCTTGCGTAGTAATGACCACAGTTGCATATGGTAATAGTACCACATCAGGACTGCTGTTCAGGTTCTCCTGTCTGGACAGTGAGAGAGCACTGCTTACCTTAGCTGTGAGGTTTCTTACCCTAGCACAAGCCTGCAGCCAGCCCACGTGCCCGGGAGCAGTCCTGGTGTCCTGTGCTAGGGATCATGTTCCACTGTTTCCTAGGACAGGATGGATCCTTAATAGAACTTGTTCATATATTATAGATGAAAGTTGAGAGCAGGAGGCTAAGAAAAACTAGAACTCCTATTTTGCTAGATCCTGTGGGTTAATTGTTTGATAGTCTATTCCCAAAGGAATCTACTGGTAAATAAACCTTTGGTGAACATTTTTGCCTCCAAGGTGCCATACAAAAAAGATTCTAGCTCTGGCAAATAATGCTGAGGAAACAACTTTTGAAATGTCTTACTCCTTGGTCCTTAGACACTGAACCCTCAGATAGCACTCTAGACAACCGTGGTGGTGTGGTCACAAAGTTTAAGGTAGAGACGGTTTTACCTCTCTCCAGGATGACCACAGCATCTAGCAGACCTACACTCACAAGAAGTGCTTAATGAGTGCCTATTAATATCCATCTCTCTCCTGGGTGTGAAGAGCAGAAAATAAGTGGAAAGACCCAAGATGGGGAGAAATGAATGGCACATAGAAGCAATTCAAACATTATACAATTAGTAAAAAAGAAAAACAAAACAAAAACAGAAACCAGGTGGACTTCAGTGATCCTTTCCTACCTTGAGATTTTGTTTCCTGGAATGTTTTGTTTTGAGACTCCCACTGTTCCTTTTTTCAGTAAGCATTATGATTCCTTCCTACCCTGAAATTTTGGTTTTGGATTCTGTGTGTGTGTGTGTGTGTGTGTGTGTGTGTGTGTGTGTGTGTGTGTGTGTGTTTTGTCTTATTTTATCCTTTAACTTTACTGAAGAAAGGCATAGCAGGACCCAGCATTAGGATGAGGTTAACACTTTTCCTTGTCCCTCTTTTGTTCTCATTCCCCTAGTTTTGAAAGTAGGGTCTTCAGATTCTAAGTGGCTTATCTTCAAAGATGTATCTCTCTGCACAATGAACTCTTGGCACTTAAAAGAGGTTTTGATAACTTAAGGACCTTCTTACTTGCCTAGGTTTCTCCATATAAGAACTGACTAGGTTATAAACATGAAAGATCTTCTATAAAAGGCTCCTGGGCAGTTCCCAGTCTCTTGAAGAAAAGGCTACCTTGGGGGAATGAGTGGGCCTTTTATTGTTCCCTTGAGAAATGGCCTAGAGGCCCAAGAGGAGTGTCAGTAGAGAAGCAGGAACCAGGTTGGAGGACAGTGAACCTCAAAGGGCCCATGGAGAGTATGAATAGGAAATGCGTGCTATGGGGTGTGAGAAACCACCGTCCAGAGCCTATATTCTCCCTCCTATTTCAGACTTTCCTGAGCTAATATTGTCTATCATTAATGGATCCCTTATATATTTTTGAATAATGCTACAAACCCCTGAGCTTTCTTGTAATTGACAGGACGCATGCTTCTCCCTAATGTAATGTATTTTTGTTGAAGCTCCTGGTTTGCTGAAGGAAACTGAGGAACGTGAGATCTGTGACTTGAGCCAAGTGCAGACTTACTTTCAGCTCTTGATCCCACTGGGATAGGAGAGAGGCAGGCAGATGGCCAGCACTGGGACCATGGGAATGCATGGGACCACCTTCTATAATGCCACCTCACTTTGGGTGAAGCATTTAGAAATATACCTGAGCTGGGGACCTGACTGAATGGGGGATAAAGGAACTGAGAAGATAATTATGTAGCAGATTTTATTGTAGCAATTCAGAATGTTTTAGTGTTGGATATTTTGATTTATTCTTGTAATGTTTCTTTAAATTCATATAAAACTGAGGCTCCAAAATTTTTATTTTTATTTATTTCTCTGCTGTGAAGAACAAAGAGCAGACCATGACCTCACTGTTTCTGCCCTCAGAGTATTACCAAAAACTCCCTGGGGGAAAAAAATCACACAAATATACACAGGTACACACACACACACACACACACACACACACACCAAAATCACACAAATATATACAGGTACACACACACACCATGAAGTGCCTTTGATTGGGTTTTAAAAAAGGCTCATGTTTCCTCCTCATTAGTTTGTGTACATTCAGAAACAATGCCCCCTCATTACCAACAGAAGAGTTCTGACCACAGGTTTTTTTGGGGGGGAGTGGGGAGAAGAGGTACTGAACTCAGGGATATTCTACCTCTGAGATACACCCCCAACCCTATGTTTGTTTATTTATTTTTAATTTTGAAACAGGGTCTCATTAAGTTGCAGAGGGCCTTGCTAAGTTGCTGAAGCTGGTCACAAACTGTGATCCTCCTGTCTCAGCCTCCCATGTAGTGGGCTTACAGTTGTGCACCACCATACCCCGCCCCAGCTCAGACATGGCAGGCATGATAGTTTTGTATATATGTTAGGAACTTGTCTCTGAGAATCAACAGAGATATTATATACATTCATTACTGTGGTAAAAGGATGTGGGAAGAAGGAAAATTATTGATTGAATAGTAAAAACTATGAAATGATTTTGAATTTATCAGATGAAAGACCAGATGATAACAAGAAAAAGTTAAGGTTATTTTTCTATTCTGTATTGTTGGATTAAAAAGGATTTTTAAAAGTAATTTCTGGTGTTTACCCTTCTGATTTGAACGTAGGTTTTTCCCACCAAACACTGACATGGTTATCTTTACCCTGTCTAGGAGAACCCAGAGCAAAGATGGGGTAAAGGCGGGGCTGGGGCTGGGGAAGTGCCCAATTTCTTCCCTCAAGCAGCCTTCAGACTTATCCATTGTGATGCCTGTGATACTCCAGGGAGAAAGTCTGGCTTTGTTGTCTCAGAAGTGTCAAAGTTGATTTGAAGTAGAGTCACAAGTCAAAGTTACCAGGAACCAAAGCACCATCAGTGGTCACTAGGACATGAGGCTAGGAAAGCAGGGCTGTGGGACAGGTGACAGGTTGTTAGAGCATGGTCAGAGGAAGTGGTGTCTTGGAAGTCAACTTCTGGGATGAGCTTTCTAAATGTTTAAATCATTCAGAGAGTGTGATTTTATTGGCAGGAAAACAATAACTTGTTTTAGCATCTGGTCTGAGGCTGGAGGTTAAGAGTCAGGGTTAGGCGTGGACACATTTTGTGTTTTGCCTGTTTGAGAATGCGCTTCAGGTTGGGAAGTTGCGTTTGATTTGATTTTTACAAGTCATAGACCTGTGAGGTGATGCCTGACTCTGAAGAGCTTATCCTATCCTTTAGCAGAATTCCAAACTATTTGATCTGTGACGGGACCCACCAAACTTTTGCATTTAAAAAGTGATGTTTCTAGAGTTTATTCAGGAATGCGAACCATTGAGTTTGTTTTGGGGGGGTCACATCATGGGAATTTGGCTGTAGAAGAGCATTTTCATTCCTGATCTCTGTTATGAAGAACTGGTCCTTATCAGTAATTCATTCTGCTGGCCCACAAGAGGTGATTTGATGAGAATGTTCTCAAACTCAGAGTGAACGGGATGTGACACCTGCTACATCAAACAAAGACAAACACAGTCAGAGGTTGCTTTCCATCTTTTGTAGAGATGACCTTTGTCAACACCATCTGCCTATCCTGCTGCGTACACAAGGGTTTGCATCCAGAGACATCCATGTTGTGGGAATATATTCCGAGTATATGTTTTTAAGGCTGTTTGTTCCTCTCTTCCCATGAACAGATATCAGTATTACCTGCAAGTCAAAAAAGATGTGCTTGAAGGGCGGTTACGGTGCTCATTGGAACAGGTGATCCGGCTGGCTGGCTTAGCTGTGCAAGGTAAGATGTAGCCTTGACCAGCCTGTGAAATTCCACTTTCTGACTGATTATAGTATTGGTGTCCTCTCAGAATAAGAAGTTAGATTTACCAAAGGAATTCCTCACTAATACTCTCTTCTCATTTCAAGATAACTTACATTAGGAAGAAGAAAAGTGAATGCCTCTTGATGGCAGGATAGTGGATTTCTTTTTTTTTTTTCTTTCCTGTGTGTGTGTGTGTTACTGAGGATTGAACCCAGGGGCATTCTACTTCTGAGCCACACCCCCAATGCTTCTTATTTTTTTTAAATTTTGAAACAGGGTCTCGTTACATTGCTGAGGTTGTCCTCAAACATGTGATCCTCCTCTCTTAGCCTCCCAAGTACTGGGATTGGGATTACAGATGTGCACCACCACATCTGCCTGGATAGTAGATTTCTCAAAGCTGTTTGCAAACTGCTCCTGCTTGTGTAATTAGTTTCATTTGAAGAAATAGCCTTTAGTTAAAGCTGCATTTCAGAATTCGTGGAACATTATCTCAGAATTATTCTACTGCACAGAGGTCATCGTGTTCTGTGGCTTGCTGCTGTGAATATGTCACTGTCACTACAACTTAACATATGACAACTTTAACCATCATTTAAAAATTTATTCTAATACAGTTAAAGAGGTTAATTTAAAATTCACGACTGTAATCTGAAACAACAAACTTGGAGTAAATTTTATCTTTTAACATGTTCTATTTAGATTTATCAGGCAGCTATTTTTTTAACCTTCTCTACATTGTTAATGTGTAGGTACTTTTAAAATATATTTTGCATATTGTTCATTGAGTGAGTGATGGCTTACTTGCCCTTGGTCATATTGAAAACAAGAAGATACTAATGTAATATTTGAAAGGAAACTGTTTTCCCTTCCAGTCCTTTTTTTCTTGACTATTAGCTGATGTCCTAGTGTAAGCCTCCCAGCAGCCAGGTTCTCACTGTGTGAACTGTTGATTTAGGAGCTGGGAGCTGAACTAAAGTTGAACCTTTTGGGTTCTCCATGTCTGGAGAGGTGGCCTTTCTCTGACCTCGTTCATTCTGGGTTATCAGTGGTGTTGGGATTTCTGTTAGGCATACAGTTCCCACACAGTTAGCTCCTGTTATTACTTTGTGGATGGGAATGCTCAAAATATGATGTACTATGTCTGTCTAGTTAAAAAGAGACTGGGAGAGGAAGAGAAAAATGGCCAATTATGATAGAAACGGCAGTGAAGTAATGCAAGAGACACCCTTTTTTTAAAAAAAATATACATTTATTGGTGCACTGTCGTCTCACATCATAATGCATTAGCTCAGAGTGACAGGGATATACATGCACACAGCATTTGGTAGGCTTCCCCCACCCTGCTCCCTCCTCATTCTCCAAATATAATGTTAAGATTGGCATTGGTATTCTCACATACGTGCATAACGTCAGAGGAAGTGTTTCCTTCCTTAATCGAACCCCACCACCACCACCCTCCCTTAGACCACCTGCATCGCTCAGCCGGGGTTTCTCCTCCATATATAAAGTCCTTCTTGTATCCCGATTACTCTCTAGCTTCTGCACATGAAAGAAAACATATGACCCATCACTTTCTGTGACTGGCTAATCTCATTTAACATAATGTTCTCCAGGTCCATCCATTTTCCTGCAAATAACATAATTTTGTTCTGTTTTATTGCTAGTAGAATTCCATTATCTGTATATCCCATAGTTCTGTAATACATTCACCTGTTGATGGACACTTAGGATGGTTCTCTAATTTGGCCATTATGAATTGTGCTGCTGTAAACATGAATATGCATATATTACTGCAACATTCTGATTTCAGCCCCTTTGGAAAGATACCCAGCGGCAGAGAAGTGAGCAATCCAATTTGCTCTTCATCTTCAAACTGGGCCCTTCCTCCCCTCCCTTTTTTTGTTTTTGTAGCACTGGGGATTACCTCCAAACTACACCCCAAATCCTTACTTTATTTTTTATTTTGAAATAGGGTCTCACTAAATTGTGGAGGGCCTTGCTAAATTGCTGAGGCTGGTCTCAGACCTACAATCTTCCTGTCTCAGCCTCCCAGGACTGGGATTAGAGGTGTGTGCCCCCATGCCTGGCTGGCCCTTTTCCTCTTGAAAAGCTTTCTTCTTTGTTCACTGTATTTATTCCTTTTTCTCTCACTACTCAATCTTGTTTCTCATTGACACCCTACATATTGGAGGACCATTGAGGATGTTAGTGGGCTAAATTTGCATTCTCTTTTCATTGGGTCTTTAAAACTACCTGTTTAGTCTGATGAAACTTCCTCTAGCTATAATACTATAAAAATCATTTCCCTGAGAATCTTATTGGGCCATTGGAAAAGCATCTCAACAAAAATATAAATTGTGATGGGAGGTGATAACTGATACTGAACTGAAAATAGATAGAGCAAGTCATTTTTGCTCTCCTTGAATTCCATACCTAATTGATAATTTATTATGTGCCACATTTGTAGGTGGATCTTTACTGTCTCAGTAGCTTCTTATGTTGACCATCTCTGTGTACATGTGTATTCTTTCATTCTATTATCTTTTGTAACCTTAAAAATAGCTGAATCCATTTTTTTTTGAAGGAGGGGACCTAGGGGCATTCTACCTCCAAGCTACACCCCCAGCACTTTTTGTTTTTTTATTTCACAACAGTTCTCATTATACAGCTCAGAGTCTCACTAAATTGCTGAGGCTGATCTGGAACCTGTGATCCCCCTCTCTCAGCCTTTCAAGTACGAGGATTATAGGTGTGCACCACTTCACCTGGCTTAGCTGAATCCATTTCTATTGGATGCTGAGTCTTTTACATAAAATCATGATTTTGTTTTTTGCGAAAAATGAGTGAAATGAGAATCAAGACATGTATGTGTTTATGACATAGGCTCCCTGCATACCATTGGTGAGGTGAAAACAGGACAGAACAGAATTTCTGGCATCTTGCAACATGTGAAGTTGTTTAGGAGGTGTAAAGATTTTTGATGTTGCTTGCCAAGGGTGATTTACAGTGGGAATTTCCAGCTGCAAACACATGAACAGATGCCGATGCATTTGGTTCTGCCTCTCTCCAAATTAATCTTGAGTTAAAAAGTCCCCTTGGCAGATAGTCTTAAGAGATGAACTAATGCACACGTGACAAACAGATAAATACAGGTTTGTTTTAAAACCTTTAAATAGCCTTTAGGAATTGCTTTCAAATTTCCCCATTCTTTCTTAAAAACAAACAAACAAACAAACAAAAAACATTGTGTGGTGGTGCTCGTGGTGATATTTACAGTTGCTAGGTAAAGGTAATAAGTATATCACGTACATCTCAGCACTGTTTTTATTTCATAGTGATGTAGAAGCAAAGAGGAAGAATAAATGTGGTAACAAGTTTGCCCCATTCCACCTTTAATGTCATATAATAACTACTACCTTCTCCCCTTCTTTTTTGTCTCAGCTGATTTTGGAGACTATAATCAGTTTGATTCTCAAGATTTTCTCCGAGAGTATGTGCTGTTTCCCATGGTGAGTGTAATTTTTTTTTTTCTTAGTTCATGTTCTTCCTACTTCAGACATTGAATCCTTTCCTTTGAAAATCTTAGAGAATTGTATATACACGTATTCCCTGGGGAGGAAAATGCTCAAGCATTTATAAAGTAGGAACAAGTTCTGCAAAGCACATTGAGAAAGTAAAGATGCCTCTTCTCATCTCAAGAAACTTCCCAAATTTTTTATTCTTTTTTTTTTTTTTTTTGGCGATACTGGGGATTGAACTCAGGGGCATTCTACCTCCGAGCTCCACCGCCAGTCCTATTTTTTATTTTTTATTTTTTATTTTGAAACAGGGTCTTACTAAGTTGCGAAATGTCTCACTAGGTAGCTGAGGCTGGCCGCGAACCCGGATCTTCCGGTCTCAGCCTCCCAAATGCTGGGATTACAAGCGCGCGCAACCAGGCCCGGCTCCTAATTTCTTTTTTAGATAGTTCCTTGTGTGTAGAAATACGACTGATTTTTATGTTGATTTTATAACCTGAAACTATGGAATTTGTTGATCAATTCTGACAGTTTTTTGATGGACTCTTTAGGGGATTTTATATATAAAATTTTGTATTCAGCAAATAGAGATAGTTTGACTTCTTCCTCTCCTGTTATTTCTTTTTCTTGACTAATTGCTCTGGTAAGGGGTTCTAGTACTATGTTGAGCAGAAGTGGTAAGAGTTAGTAGAAACCAGTCATATTTACAATAGCGTAAAAAATAAATAAAACTTACTAATGAATTTACTCAAGATGCTGAAAGATTTATAACTGAAAACTATTAAACATTAATGAAAGAAACTAAAGATAACACAAATGAAAAGATGTCCTGTGTTCCTAGATGAGAGGAACCAATACTGTTGAAATGTTTGTGGTACCCAAAGGAGTCTATAGATTTAATGCATTTCCTATCCAAATTCCAATGCCATTCTTTTTTTTTTTTTTTTTTTTTTGCGGTACTGGGGATTGAACTCAGGGGCATTCTACCTCCGAACTATACCCCTAGCCCTATTTTTTATTCTTTATTTTGAAACAGGGTCTCACTAAGTTGCGATGTGCCTCTCTAGGTAGCTGAGACTGGCCTTGAACCCGGATCCTCCAGGCTCAGCCTACCAAATGCTGGGATTATAAGCGTACACCACCACGCCCACCTCCAATGCCATTCTTCACAGAAATAGAAAAACAAGCCTAAATTTCATATGAAACCACAAGAGACCCTGAGAAGCTGAAGCCACCTTGAGCAAAAAGAACAAAGTAGGAGGCATCCAGCTACCTGACATTAAATTATATTACAAAGCTACAGTAATTAAAGCAACAGGATACTGGTAGAAAAACAAACACATTGACCATGGGAATAGAATAGAGAGCCCAGAAATAGCCCATATCTGTGATCAACTGACTTTTGACAAAAGGGCTAAGAACAATCAATGGGAAAAGGACAGTTTCTTCAATAAGTGCTACTGAGAAAACTGGAAAGGAATGAAACAGGGCCCTTATTTCACCCCTTATATAAGAATTAACTCCAGTGGATTGATTAAAAAGTTAAGTGTAAGACCTGAAACTATAAAATGGGTTAAAAACTTAAGTGTTAGACCTGAAACTATAGAACTACTAGAAGAAAATAGAGGGAAAGGTACATGACATTGATCTGGGCAATAATTTCTTGCATATGCTCCTGAAAGAACAGGAAATGAAAGCAAAAAATAAATAAGATTGTATCAAACTAGAGAGCTTCTGCCACCGCCAAGGAAATAATTAACAGAATGATGAGACAATCTACAGGTGGGGAAAAAATATTTGCGAATCATACACCAGATAAGGGGCTCATATCTAAAATATACAAGACATGCAAGCTATTCAATAACAAGAAAACAAATAACCCTATTAAAAAATGGGCAAAGAGCCTGAATAAACATTATCAAAAAGAGGAAAGATAACAAGTGTTTGTGAGTATATGAATGAAGAGAACCCTTGACACAGTTGGTGGGGATACATATTAGTATAGCTATATGGCAAACAGTGTAGAAATTACTCAGAAAAAAATAGGACTACAGTATTATCCAGCTATAATCCTGGTTATATAGCCAGAAGAACTGAAATAAGTATGTTGAAGAGATTTCTGTAATCTTGTATTCATTGCAGCATTATCCACAATAGCCAAGATATGGAAAAAAACTAAATTCTCATAAATAGCTGAATAGATTTAAAAAGTGGTATGTATATACAATTGCATACTATTCAGCCTTGGACAAAGTTCTGTCATTTGCAAAAATATGGATAAATCCAGGGGATATTATGCAAGGTGAAGTAAACTAGCACAGCAAGCTACTTGCTGCTAATCCCACTTATACATGGAATCTAAAAATTCAAACTCATTAAAAGTAGAATGGTGATTATGGGGGTACAAGGAAAGGGAAACTACTGGTCAGAGGATACAAACTTTTAGTTAGGAAGAATAATTTCTGGATCTATTGTACAGTATGGTGAATAGGCTTACAGTACGCTGAAATAATGTATATTTTAAAATTGCTGAAAAGTCTATTTTAAATGTTCTCACTACAAAGAAATGGTTAAGTGCATGTGATGCCAGATGTGTTAGTCTGATTTGTTCATTTCAACAGTGTGTACAGGTATCAAAACATCGTGTTATACCTCACATACAGGATTTTTGTCAATTTAAAAGAAAGAGAAGCTGGGAATGGTGGCACATATTTGTAATCTCAGTATTTGAGAGGCTGACAGGAGAATTGTAGGTTTGAAGTCAGCCTCATCAACTTAATGAGGTTCTCAGCAACTTAGTGAGACCTGTTTCCAAATAAAAAATGAAATAGGGCTGAGGGTATAGCCCAGAGGTAGAAGGCTCCTGGGTTCCACCTCCAGTACCACCAAAAAAAAAAAAGACAGGGAGAGACATGAGGCACTTCTTTTGAGAGCTCCTCCTCCCCACCCACCCCCTTCACTCATTTCCTTCCAGCAAGCTGGCTCTCATCCTTTCTGAATATTTGTTCCCAACCCAGAGCCTTTGGAGTTAGAAATGCTCTGACCTTCATCTTTATGTCACTGAGGTCTGGACTCAGATCTGTCACCTCCCCAGAGAGACCTTCCTTTTCCTTTACCGTCTACCTCTCTGATACACCCAAAACATCAGTCACTTCCTGTTAGATCACCTGTGTGACTTCCCATTGGATCAGAGCTTCTTTAGTTTTAGAAAGTGGTCATTCTATGTTTATGTATTTGTCAGTCAAGCTGCCAACTCTGTGGCCACTAAGCAAGGACCCCGTCCATTGTTTTACTGCACATAGGTTATGCTCATGAAAGTTTTTGGTATGAATCAGTGAATTAGGAGTGAGACTAGGTTTTAACCCACTGGGAGAATTTTTGTTTGTTGCTTGGTCGGTAGCTTCAGAATAAATGGGGAGAGTTTCTGTAAGAAAGGATGAAAACATCTGAAGAGCCAATTCAGGAAAGAGCTGTCCCCCAACATGCTAGCTCTGGTTTAAGAAATCATAATCATAGCTGGGTGTGATGGCACACTCTTGTAATCCCAGTACTTAGGAGACTGAGACAGAAGGATAGCAGGTTCATGGCCAGCCTTAATTTCTTTTTTTTAAATTAATTAATTTATTTTTAATTGGTGCATTGTAATCATACATCTTTGTTAGGTACAAGCTGGTAAAGGTAAAGGCATACATGCACACATTTCTCATTTAACCCTTCCCCAATTCCCACCCCACTCCCTCTTCCTCCCTCCTCCTCAAGTTCAGTTTAGTGATTGACTTTTATGTGTTCATGAAAGTACATCATGCTCATTAGGGTGTCCCCCTCCCCCATCGCCTTCCATTAAGTCAAATTCTTTGCTCACCTAAGTGTTCTCCTTCTTCATCTGGAGTCCCTCTTATGTCCATTTTCTCCCTAGCTTCCACATATTAGGGAGAGCATACGATTTTTTACATTTTGTGACTGACTAATCTCACTTAACATAATGTTTTCCAGTTGTATCCATTTCCCCGCAAATAACATGATTTTGCTCTTCTTTATGGCTGAGTAAATTTCCATTGTGTACATATCCCATAGTTTTGTAATCCATTCATCTGTTGATGGACATCTTGGCTGGTTCCATAGTTTGGCAATTGTAAATTGTGCAGCTGTAAACATAGATACATATGTGTTGGTCTGATAGTTTGGCTTCCTTTCTTTTGGGTAGATACCCAGAAGTGGTATTGCTGGATCATATGGTAGGTTCATTCCCATTCATCTGAGGATCCTCCGTATTGTTTTCCAAAGTGGTTGCACTAATTTCCAATCCCACCAACAGTGTATTAGGGTTCCCACTTCTCCACACCCTCGCCAGCATTTGTTGTTGTTTGTGTTCTTGATGGTTGTCATTCTGATTGGAGTTAGGTGAAATCTCAAGGTAGTTTTGATTTGCATCTCTCTGATTGCTAATGATGTAGAACATTTCCTCATACATTTATTGGCCATTTGTATTTCTTCTTTTGTGAAGTGTCTATTTAGATCCTTTCCCTATTTTTTGATTGGGTTATTTGCTTTCTTAGCTGTGATTTTCTTGAGTTCTTTGTATATCCTAGATATTAGACCTCTATCTGAAGAGTAACTGGCAAAAATCTTCTCCCAATCTGTGGGCTCTCTCTTGAAGTTCATGATAGTTTCCTTTGCTGCACAGAAGCTCTTCAGTTTAATACAATCCCATGTATTGATCTTCCTTTGAGTTGCTTGTGCTTTTGGGGTCTTGTTGAGAAAGTTTTTACCTGTGCCCTATAGGTTGAAGTGTTGGTTCTATGCCCTCTTCAAGTAGCTACAAGGTCTCTGGCCTGACTTCCAGGTCTCTGATCCACCTTGACTTGACTCTTGTGCAGGGTGAGAAAGTGGGGTTTATTTCCATTTTCCTGCATATGATTAACCAGTTTTGCCAACACCATTTGTTAAAGAGGCTATCTTTTTTCCAGTGTATGTTTTTGGCTCCTTTGTCAAAAATCAGTTGACTGTAAGCACATGGGTCTGTTTCTGAATCTTCTATTCTGCTCCATTGGTCTTCTATTCTATCTGTTTTTGTGCCAAAACCATGCTGTTTTTATTACTGTGGCTTTGTAGTAGAGTTTGAAGTCAGGGATTTGATACCTCCTGCATGGTTCTTGTTGCTAAGAACTACTTTGTCTATCCTGGGCTTTTTTTTGTTCCAAATGAATTTAAGGAATGATTTTTCTATATCTGTGAGGAGTGACTTTGGTAATTTCTTGGGTATTGAATTGAATCTGTAGCTCACTTTTGGGAGGATGGCCATTTTGATGATATTTATTCTGCCTATCCAAGAGCATGGTAGATTTTTCCATCTTCTAAGGTCTTCATCGATTTCTTTTTTCAACTTTTTGTAGTTTTCCTTATAGAGGTCTTTTACCTCTTTGGTTAGGTTTATCCCTAAGTATTTTATTTTTTAGGGTTCTATTGTGAGTGGAATTGTTTTCTGGATGTCTTTTTCAGTGTTTTTATGGTTGGCATACAGGAAAGCTTCTGATTTTTTAAGATTGATTTTGTATCCAGACACTTTGCTGAATTTGTTGATCAGTTCTGTAAGTTTTTTGGCTGACTTTGTTGGGTCTGCTAAGTATAGTATCATGTCATCTGCAAAAAGGGATAGTTTTAGTTCTTCTTTCCCTATTTTTACCCCTTTGATTTCCTTCTCTTGCCTTATTGCTTTGGCTAGGGTCTCAAGTACTATGTTGAACAGAAGAGGTGATAATGGACATCCTTATCTTGTTCCTGGTTTTAGTGGGAACTCTTGCAGTTTTTCTCCATTTAATATGATATTGGCTGTAGACCTATTGTATATTGCCTCTATGGTTTTGAGGTATGTTCCTTCTATTCCGATTCTCTGAAGTGCTTTTAGCATGAATGGGTGTGGGATCTTGTCAAATGCTTTTTCAGCATCAATTGAGATGATTATGTGATTTTTGTCTTTGATTCTGTTTATGTGGTGAATTACATGGATTGTTTTTCGTATGTTGAACCAGCCTTGCATCCCTGGGATGAACCCGACTTGGTCATGGTGTATAATGTTCTTGATGTGGTTTTGAATGCGCATTGCTAGTATTTTGTTTAGCAGTTTTACATCTAAGTTCATCAATGATATAGGCCTATAGTTTTCTTTTCTTGAGCTGTCTTTATTTGGCTTTGGTATTTATGTGATGTTGGCTTCATAAAAAGTGTTTGGGAGGGTCCCGTTTCTTTCAATTTCACGGAATAGTTTGAGGAGTATTGGGATTAGCTCTTCTATAAATGTTTTATAAAATTCACTTGGAAAACCATCTGGCCCTGAGCTTTTGTTCGATGGTAAACTCTTTATTGCTCTTTCTATTTCTTTGATTGTTATTGGTCGATTTAAGTTTTATATCTCTTCTTGACTCAATTTAGGAAGGTTATATGTATCTAGAAAATTGTCAATTTCTTCTAGATTTTCCATTTTGTTGGAGAATCGTTTTTTGAAATAGTTTCTGATGATCCTCTGTATTTCCACATTATCGGTGGTAACATCACCTTTTTCATCTCTTATTTTGGTAATTTGCGTTGATTCTCTCTTCCTTTTGGTTAGGTTGGCTAATGGTTTATCTATCCTGTTTATTTTTTCAAGAAACCAGCTTTTGGTTTTGTTGATTTTTTTTTTTTTTTTTTTTTTTTTTTTTTTTTTTTTTTTTTTTTTTTTTTTTTTTTTTTTTTTTTTGTGTGTGTGTGGTACTGGGGATTGAACTCAGGGACATTCTACCTCTGAGCTACACCCCCAGTCCTATTTTTTATTCTTTATTTTGAAATCGAGTCTCACTAAGTTGCGGAGTGCCTCACCAGATAGCTGAGGCTGGCCGCAAACCCGGATCCTCTGGTCTCAGCCTCCCGAATGCTGGGATTACAAGCGTGTGCCACCACGCCTGGCTTGGTTTTGTTGATTTTTTTAAATTTTTTTTTTATTTTCTATTTCATTAATTTCTGCTCTGATTTTCATAATTTCCTGTCTTCTACTGGCTTTGGGGTTAGACTGTTCTTGTTTTTCAAGGGCTTTGAACTGTGTCATTAGGTTATTTATTTGGTGGTTTTCTGTTCTTCTTATATGGGCACTATAAATTTTCCTCTAGTACTGCCTTCAAGGTGTCCCAGAGGTTTTGATATGTTGTTTCTCTGTTTTCATTGGTTTCTAGGAATTTTTTAATTTCTCCCCTTACTTCTTCTATGACCCGCTCTTCATTCAGCAGTGTCGTGTTCAGTCTCCATATGTTTACATGGTTACTCTGGGTCTTCTTAGAGTTGATTTCTAGTTTCACTCCATTGTGGTCTGAAAAGATGCAGGTAATTATGTCACATTTTTTGAATTTGCTGTGTTCTCTTTGTGGCCCAGAATGTGGTCTCAGCCTTAACTTCTTAGTGAGGCCCTCCATAACTTAGTGTGACCCTGTTTCAAAATAAAGACTAAAAAATAGGACTGGGGATATACCTCAGAGGTAGAATATCCCTGGGTTCAATTCCTAACAGCACAAAACAAAACAAAAAACAAAAAGAGAAAAGAAAGAAAACATAATCACCACTTATTTATTTACTTTTTTTTTTTTTGTACTGGAGATTGAATCCAGGAGCATTCTACCTCTGAGCTACATCCCCAGCCCTGTTTTTTATTCTTTATTTTGAACCAGGGTCTCATTAAGTTGCAGAGGACCTCACTAAGTAGCTAAAGCTGGCTGCAAACCTGTGATCTTCCTGTCTCATCCTCCCAACTACTGGGATTACAAGCATGTGCCACCATGTCTGGCTCTACTTATTTATTTTTTGATCAACTTTTTTGCCCAAAACACTAAGCTGGGTAACTAACACCCAGGGGATGAAGTTGTACAATCAATGGTGCATGTTCTCAAGGAGACTACAGTGTGGTTGGGTAAATAGGAAGTTTGCAAAATCGGAATGGAAAGCCAAGTGTCATAAAGTACAATCAGGATTTTACGTGGGGAGGCCACATGTGCTTGGGGTATTAGAAAAGGCTTAAAGACTAACAGAGTATGAGTGGTAACTTAAAAGATAGTAGCATCATTAAAGGCAGAGAGGGAGGGAGCACGGAAAGACCTAGACAGAGAGAAGTTGCAAGGTCTCTGGGTGTTTGGGAAAGAGTCATCAGGAAAGGTTGTAGCTCAGAGATGTTTGAGGGGAATCCTCATGGATGAGACTGACAAATCCTGAGGAATAAGGATGTCTGTGCTCCTTCCAGCATTTTGTAGACCCTACATTTTGAGAACTTCTGCCTTAAGCAATGAAACCGTTTGTGGGCGGAAGTCAGTGGGAATCTGTTTTGGTGGTCTGGGCAAGAGATAATATAGGTAGTAACAGTGGAATAAAAACAAGGAAGCAAAACAAGAGATATTTTGAAAGTAAAACAGGCAAAACTTGGCATTTTACCAGCTAGGGCATGTGGGAGAGAGTAGAGTGTCCGGTGACAAAGGGTTTAAGGTTTTTATTTTTTGGAAAAGAAGTTTATTTGTATGCTTCTGTAAGTATTAGCTTGGCAATCACAGGCAATATGAAGCAGCCTCGGTGATGTTTGACCAATGGATGGTCTGTGGGGTCCCAGTGATGCTTTGCTTTTTTCTCAGTTTTTCTGTTTCTCAAACTTTCTATTGCCCTTTGGCCATGATTCTGTGTTTTCAGTAACTGGCTTTGACTTAAACAAGATACTTTCCAAAGAGCTGCTTGCCAAGCGGTTATCCATCCCCACTAGCAGAACCTTCTCCAATCAAATCCTCTTTCCACGCACAATGTCTAATTACTTTTCAATTAAAATCAGGTCTTCTGAGGCCACCTTCTAGTGGTGACTGGCACAGTGCTTGGCAGCAGCAAGCCAGTTGTACTTGCCCAGGGTGCTCAGGTGGCTCACCTGCCCTACAGCCCAACTGTGTTGTCTAGTCTCCTCACCTGGGTCTGGCAGAATAGCTTCTGGCCAAGGTGTTGAAGTGTCCGAAATATTTTAGGGACATATTATTGTGGAAGCAAAGTGCTCTGCAAACTGAACCATTAAGAAGCCAGCCAAAGGGAAGCCACTATGGCTCCAAAGGGCATAAGCTGCAAGTGGACCCATGGACACCAGATGCCTACAGGTGACCTTCACAGCCAAGGTTACCGCCATCTTCCTGCAGTTGAGGCCAGAAGTGGGACAGGTGTTAAGTTTTGAGAGATGAGTATAAGTCAGGCTCGAGTTATTATCCATATTTGTATATGAGATCAGTTGCTTACTTTGTTCTCAGTGGTTCAGGAAGTACCATAAATACTTCTCTAACTTTACAAGAGTAACTCCGTCCTTCTCTCTAAGAAAACAACATTATTATCTGCCCTGCCTGCTGGTTTTAATGCCTTATTAATTCTATCCATTCCACCAACCTCTATTCAAAAAGATAAGCATATTACTTAGCAGAGAAGTTCTTTATAGGATTTAGTGCAATTGTGCTTGAAGGGATGTCTGTGATACCACAGCAACTCGGCAGACCCGATGTTTGACAGCATGCTAGAGGCGAGCCCCGATCTTGAGATTTTAGAGAGGTGCAGTCTTACGTCAGATAGGGTTGTCAATCATTGAGGATCATTTTCCACATTTTTTTTCCCACCTTACTCTCATCCAAGCCTTTACCACTTGCATTTCTTTCTTTTTTTTTTTGGTACTGGGGATCGAAGGTAGAATGCCCCTGAGTTCAATCCCCAAATTAAGCTGGGCGTGGTGGCGCACATTTGTAATCCCAGTTCGAGGCCAGCCTCAGCTACTTAGTGAGGCTCTCTGCAACTTTGTGAGACCCTGTTTCAAAATAAGTAAAAAAAAAAAAAAAAAAAAAAATAGAGATGGGGCATAGCCCAGAGGTAGAATGCCCTTGGACTCATTCCCCAGTACTGGAAAAAAAAAAAAAAAAGAATTGCAGCCAAGACTGTACAGCAGGGGTGTGAGAGTCGCTCACAAAGCTGAAGGGATAGATAGGTGGGGGAGGAAAGGCTGTATCCAGCAGGGAGTCTAGGAAAGCCCCATGGAGAGACATGATAGCTGAGGTGGGATGTGAAGGATGATGTGCCATTTCACCTAGTAAGGTGGAACTGGATGTTCCTCCCCCAAAGAGCGGGACATGAGCACAAATGGAGATAAAAAGCAGATCCTGCTGGACCAGGAGTTTGCCCAGGGCCTTGGGCTAGGAGGTCTGGAAGGAAAAGCCAGGTTACCTTGAAGAATGGTCCCATTGCTGGGCTCAGGTGTTGACTAATTGAATACGCACCGGGGAGCCATGAAAGGTTGTAAACTTTCTGCTCTGTTCCACTGGAGCTTTCAAAGAGAAGAATGCATTCCTTTGGTGGGGGAGGGGAGAGAGGATGCTTGGCTGTGTTTGATCTTACACAGTAACTGAATTCGGCAAATGGCATTTCTTTGGCAGAGAAAAGAACAAAGCTGAGTACACAGGGTGCTCCCCAGGTGTGTGGCTGTGTACAGGCATGCACCCTGCCATTTTTCATTCACCCAGGGCCCCTCTCTGGTGGGTCACAAACCTCAGGGAGGCCCCAAGAGCAGATGGAGGCAGTTGAGTGGAGTACAATAGCAGAAGGAAACCTTCGGGCTGCTGCTTTTATAAAACTAGGAAGTGGAGGTTTAATGGAATCTTTTTTGCTCTTCACTTACTCTCTGTTTATTGTGTTGCCACATGCCTTTCATTAGCTTTTCAACTTTAATATCATGTTAGTACAACGACTTGATCCTGAGATGCACATGCATAGCTACGTTTCTAAGCCCGTGATACCTGTCTGCCTTATTCCCCAACATCAAACTAAAGACATTGGGTTTATTTCTCATCGTGGACTTGAGTCTTCCCAGTGGATGGCTAAACAGGAAACAGCAAATTAATCAGTAAACACATGAAAAATAAGAGCTCCTGTAATTCCTTTGTCTTTCTAAGGTTTCTCACAAGGTGTGGAATTAGGCAAACCAGAAGAGCAATAGAACTTCCAGAATATAACCTGAGCCTCATTTTCCACTTTTAAAAAATAACAATTTAGCCAGGCATGGTGGTGCATGCCTGTAATACCAGTACTTGGGAAGCTGAGATAGGAGAATCACACAGGTTTAAGTCCAGCCTCTACAATTTGGTGAGACCCTGTTTCAAAATAAAATTGGGCTAGGGCTATAACTCAGAGGTAGAATATCCTTGGGTTCAGCCTCTAGCACCATAAATAAACGAGTAAATGTAAAATTTTCACATTTTAATGTTTTGAGATGGAATCACTTTTTGTGACTGGCTAAAAAATTTTTTTCATTCTCATTAATCTCAAAAACAATAAAATACCTAGGAGTAAATCTAATCAAAGAAGTAAAAAACCAGTGAAAGTCATAAAACACTAAAGAAAATAACTGAAGAAGATCTTAGAAGATGGAAAGATCTCCCATGCTTTTGGATAGGCAGAATAAATACTATCAAAATGGCCATTCTGTTAAAAGCGATCTATGGATTCAATGCAATCCCTTTCAAAATACCAATGTTACTCTTTACAGAGCTAGAAAAATCACTCATGAAAGACCCAGAATAGCCAAAGCACATCTTAACAATAAAAACCATGCAGGGGGCATCACAATAGAAGCTTTTTAAATTTGATGGATCCCACTTATTGATTCTTGCTGTTATTTCCCTAGCTTTAGGAGTCCTATTGAGGAAGTCTCTGCCTTCACATATTATGGAATGTTGCCCTAAAGAGGGAGCTTTTAAGGTTTGCAATCAAGATAAGAGATGCCATATCCTCTTTACCTAATTGCTGTCTCTTCTTCTAGGATTTGGCCCTGGAAGAGGCCGTTCTGGAGGAGTTGACCCAGAAGGTGGCCCAAGAACACAAAGCTCACAGGTGAGGCAGGCAGAGGGAGCCCCCGGGAGTAGATGTCCACTGTCCGTGGAGACAGGGGCCTTTGTCTCCCTATCCCTGCCCTGGCCTCAGTCAACAGGGTCCCATTCTTCTACTCCGTATTTTTCTGAGAAAGTAAAAACTGACATGAAAACTGTGGACCCACCCTTCCTTCCTTCTATTCTTCCCTCCCTCCCTCCTTTTCTTCTTTTTCCCCTTCCTTGCTTTCTTGTGTGTTTTTTGTTTGTTTGTTTGTTTTTTGTGGTACCGGGAATTGAACCCAGAAGCATTTTACCTTTGAGCTACACCCCCAGCCCAATTTATTTCTTACTTGGAAACAGGGTCTTGCTAGGTTGATGAGTCTCACTACTTGCTGAGGCTGTCCTCGAACCTGCCATCCTCCCATCCTCCTGTCTCAGCCTCCCAAGTACTGGGATTACAGGTGTGCACCACCACACCTGGCTTTCTTCTTTCCTTTTTGGCCTTCATTCTTTCTCTTTTTCTTTTTCTTTTTCTGTCTTCTCACCAGACATTCCTCCCTTTGAACTTCCTCACTGTTGCCACATCTGGGCTGCCTTTTGAGCTGTCAACATGGGTGGAAAGGTGACGGTCAAGAGGGAAGACAGGGAGGCTTTAGCTCAGTGAAGTACTAAGTGCTTGCCATCAGGGCTACTCAGAGCCCTTTTGGACAAGTAGACAACAAGCATCTTTTCCATCCAATCCTAAGAACCTGTGCTGTCTCATATCTTGGCCAAGTAGCTACCCAAATGTCATCCTCAAGTAAACCTTTTAAAAATTTTTCTTCCTTTATTTTTAAAATAGTAGACACTTTTCTAAGTTTAGGGGGAAATTTTTCTTTTTAAAGCAGGCAGTATAATTTACAGGGATGTCTTAAAGAATTATTTAGTGTTTTCAGGGCTATGGTTTTTAATTAAATATTTTACCTCCCTCTGTTGTTCCCTGTGGAGTGAAAGGCTATCCAGGGAGTGTGTTAATGAATGACTTAGTAATTCACAGTGCCCTCTCAGTTGGGTGATGAGTGCTCTTCCCAGAAACTAGCGCTCAACTGCAGCTCTGGAATTTGCCATTAGGAAGGTAGGAACTTCCACCACCTTTGTGGCCCTTGACCATTTCCTCCTTTAATGATTGTAGTGGAATCCTGCCAGCAGAAGCTGAGCTAATGTACATCAATGAAGTGGAACGTTTGGATGGATTCGGACAGGAAATCTTCCCTGTGAAGGTAATGCCCTGAGCCCCATTGCTTCAGCCTTCTCAGAGCCATGCAGGCATTTGGAAAAGCAGCAGTGATGGCAGTGAGCCAGACTGGCTCGTCCTTCTTACTGCTACATGGCATTAGTTGGCCAATCCACTTTACTTTTGGTAAAGACAAACACGTTTTCTTAGCAGCTGAGATCTTGAAGTTTTCCTTGGTTTTCAGCCAAATATCTCATTTATAAGACTTCTGTCTAATGATTATCATCTACCAGCTGATCTGGTACAACGAAGGTCCCAAGGCTACATCTAGTCTCTCAACAGGACAAGTAGCTAATGTCATATGTGCATGGACAGAGATTCTAGCCAGTAGTTTTCTCCCCCATGCCTATTCTTTCTCTTCTTTTAATGGATATAGGGATCATTGGGAGATAGAACGAAACACTTCCTAGATGCATTGTAATTTGTTTCTTCAGCTCTGTAGAGCTTTCCACCATGGATTTCCAGCCCCTTTGGTGGTGTGTGCAAACTGCCTAGGAAACCATTTTAGTACATTTATGTCCGTTTCAACAAGTCCTCTGCCCATGGTTGGGGGTCATGGTGCATAGTCACTTACAGAGCCAATCCCATGATCCAGACTCATTTTCCTCTCTCTGCTGACCGACTTTTCAAAAAAAAAAAAAAATGTAGTTTTATCAGAGACCTAAAGCAACTGGCACATTGCAGCAACTTGGGAGATGCCTGCAATTTTAGCACAAACATTTCACTTCAGACAGGCTCCATTGGCTGCTTTATAAGTGTTCTGTTCCCCCTGTGTTGCACATTTGCAATTTGCCTTAATGAGAACTGCCCATGTGCATCAAGTAGAATCGAGCAGGGTGGCCGCAGCTTGTGAAAAGGGCTAAATGGCTCTTTTTTAGATTTGTTTAATTTTCTTTCACTTCTCTCATGGCTGCCCTTCGTAGGGCTGTAATCCATTTTCCTTGCAATAATGCCTTACGAAGCCATCTGCATCCCACTTACATTTCAGCAATCCATATATAGTCATGATATTTGAGGTCATTGAAAAATCAGTAAACTTTTCTCCATTGCTAGAGGACTGACTTCTAGAAATCAGGGGCTTTGTTAGTGCGGTCATTTGCTTGTTTCTTTTTGGTAATTCTAAACTGTGGGAAGCAGGGGCAGTTGAGGTAGTGTTGAAATCCATTGCACTGGGTTCTGATGCCCTTTCTAGTTGGTTTTTTAATGGGACTGACAGGAATATTCTGCTTTCCTCTGACTCATTGTCAGATGGGTGTAACTTTGCCGTGCTGCCGGAATTCCCCCCACATATCTGTCCATGACTGAGGTGACCACCTACAGACCATATGACGCCTGGTGACCCAAGGATGGTGGGTGGGAACAGTAAGCTAGTGGGGGTGGCGATATGCTTAGCCCTGAAGCAAGTTTGCAAAAGCCAAAGGAAAGGTGTAAGAAAAGAGAATGAGGGGTACTACAGGTTAGTACAGGTCCTTAGAACCTAAAGAGGGAAAAAACATGCCATACTACATCCTGGAAAGAGTACTTCCATTTAGTGTGGCTTTTCCATGGGTGGTTCCTGAAAAATATTCAAGGCTGGAAGAGTGCCATTCTACTTCCTGCCAGGTCTGCCCTTGCAGCTGCTGCCTGAGTGGCTCCTGCATTGCCATGGCACATAGACGGGCATGGGGAGGGTGCTTCCAGGATGGTTAAGAGGGAGTCTGGAGCTTCTACTTTGTTCCGTTGGATGGAGAGCCCTTATGTCCTGACCACTGCAATGCCCCCAGCATCCTGGGTAGAGCCCTACCTTGGGCATCCCTTCCGTGTTTGTTAACCATTCCACCTGATAACTGCTCTTCCCATTTCCCCATCATTACCAGATTCCAGTATGGACCTGCCGACAAAGTGCCAGAGAATTGCTCCCGCATCTCCTTTCATCTCCACTGCTCTGATCTTCTTTTCTTGTACACATTTTCTTGCACTTCAATTTCTCATTGTTACCAAGGCAGTTAGTTGTCTTTCTTCTTTCCCAGTTCTTTCTCTCCTAATATTGTTTCTGCTTTTGCCACCAGGAGTGTCTGACCCACTGTACCCCTGCTAGAGACTCCTGAGCCAGTGTGAGCTTTGGTGGGCGGAGTAAGATGAGGTTATGAGAAGGGAGCCTGTCTTCTTTTGGCCTTATTGGAATCAAGTATCTGGGAAATGCAGAGGTCCTTCTCTTCCACCTTTGGTCTAGTTGCACATGGCCCCCTTCTTGCTCCAGAAAGAGGACCTCCCACCAGTGAAAACAGGGGACTGAGTGACAATTTGTCTACCAGATGCTGACCCTTGTTCCTGCTTTGTTCTCAGAACAGCCAGGTTCTAATCTCCCATGCCAGAGACTGGCTGCACTTGACTAGACCAAGAGATCAGCCTGCAGATAAGACTATGTCTGGGGTTCCATCATGCATATGGGCCACATTTTCTTCACCCACTCATTCATTGATGGGCACTTAGATTGATTCCCCATGTCTTGGCTTTTATGTGGCAGTGAATATGAGTCATAACAAGTTTGGGGTTGTTTTATTTTAATACAGGACAATCATGGAAATGGTATGCACCTGGGCATTTTCTTTATGGGAATTTTTGTGAGGAACAGAATTGGAAGACAAGCAGTAATACACAGGTAATATTATTTATCTTTTTTCCCCCCCTTTCCTTTTTCTGAGTGGTGAGATACTCCAGACACTTACATTGGCTATTTAAGCTATCTAAAATGAGCTAAGACCCAGACTCTGGTACAGAGTGGAGCTTTTTCCATTAAAGAAGAAATGGAGAGATTCATCTCCTTGTTACTAGAGGCCTGACTTGGGGAAGGAAAACCCCGTCTTTCCACCTGCCTTCATACGATGCAGTGTTGAACCTTACTGGATCAGAAGAGTGGAAGTGAGCTTGAGCATGGTTAGAACCAGTTCTCCACTTGTGCCCTACTGGTTACCTTTGTTGGGATAATCCATGACCTGCCATTAGGTGAAAACTGGCTCTTACCCATTGTCCTGCACCCTCTGCCTAGCTACACAAGTTAAAAGAGTGCAAACTAATCTTTATATTAAAAAAAGTATCTTAAAAAGCAATTAATTTATTATCATTAATGACTGGTGCTTTTTAAACTTATTATTTTGGCACCTCAGCCCTCTTTTCCACTCAACACACGTAACGCTCCATGAGAAGATACAGCAGTGTCTCCCTGCCCCCATTGCACATGCATGAGCTTGCTCCTTGTACTGGTGCCTATAGACTCCATCCTAACGTCAGCTTGGTTGCTTTCATTTACACGGTGATATGGCCCATTGTTTACTGGAAGAACAGCTTTCCTCTGTGTGGACCTGATAGGCAAAACTATGTATCTAGGGTAAGATTATTAAAGATAGCTCTCAGAGGCAGAGCACCTTTATTTTCAGGGAATGAATCTTGACCAGCCATATATTTTCTGGATCAGCAGTTAAAGCAGGTCATTTTGAGATAGTTTTCTAACTAAAAGTTTTGTAATTGTCTTTTATATCTTTTGATTCGCCCCTTGTCATTACTTTTAAGATTTTTCCCCCCTTTGAATAGAGACATTATTGTAGCTAGAATGGGGAGAGAGATCTTCAGGGAGTAGAATTTGATAAACCTTTTGAATTTTGGCCATATTTAGAATCAACTCCATATATTTGCAACAAATGTAAGTTAATTGAGTAAAACACATGAATATTTGTGGTGTTGTAGCCATAGATTTTTAACGCCTGTTTAAAGCTATCTAGGCATTTGTCCCACCAGTTCTCAAAAGTTAAATTGATGCTTCAGTTTCTCCTTGAGCCTACAAAAAGGAAGTAGATACACACTGCATAACAGCTCTTGACGTGAAATAGAAGAACATAGCAGTATGAAAGTGTGATAGCCAAGTGTGGTGGCACAGCCCTATAATCTCAGTACTTGGGAGACTGAGACAGGATTGCAGGTTTCAGACCAGCCTCGGCAACTTAGTGAGGCCCTGAGCAACATAGTGAGACTTTTTTTCAAAATAAAAAGTGCTCTGAGTGTAGCTCGGAAGTAGAATGCCCCTGGGTTCAATCCCTAGTACAACAACAACAACAACAACAAAAGTGTGATGAGCAGAAATCATTTGCAAGTTTTGCTCAGTTTCCTTAAGAACATTCCAGATTTTTTCACTTGTCCTGAAACCCTGACAAGATAGAATTTACTTTGACTAGTGTCACATTTGTCATGCCACTAGGTGAAGTTGTGGTAGGGTGAGGAGTGTCTCCAGAGTTTCTGTAGTTGATTTGAAGGAATGGAGCTAGAGAAAACTGGCATCTCTTGTCGCTCAAGATTTCTGCCAAGGAAATGTAGCCATGAGTCCATGAGCTGTAATCTGGTGGAAATGTAAGTCAGGCAGCAAACCAGAGTACTGCCCCAGCACATGTTAAATACAACTGGTGCTGGTGTTAGGAAAGGATGACTGGGAGAACATCTGGAAACCCCAGGTAAAGACCTTACCCATCTCTCACCAACACAATGAATAACTGAGTCAGGGACTCATTTGTGTCTAAACTGCCTCCACTCTAAAATAGGAGCAAAAATGCTTTCTTGTCTACCTTGGAGTGGATATAAGAATTATACCCTGTGTAAGTAAGAGGCAATATTATTACTTTTTGCTTTGTTGTTGTTGTTGTTTTGCAATGCTAGGATGGAAGCCAGAGCCAAATACATGCTAGGCAAGCTCTCTACCACTGAGCTATACCCACCTCTTTACTTTTCATCCTTTCAGCAAACATTTATTGAGTGACCTATGTGAGGTTCTTGATTCATTGCTTGGAAGAAGCATAATCCCTACAGGGGAATGGACCCTGTGGTTTAGTTGAGTCTGCATAGAAATCTAGGTACAGAAGTAAAAAATTGTAACCCAATGTGGTAACAGAGAACTCCTGCAGGTTCTTCTCTTTGCATGCGGATGGTGGGGAACGAGGAAGGACTTTCTAGAGAAGATAACTCCATAGTTAAGTCTTAAAGAAGCTAACCAAGCAGGGAATGATGGAAGTATATCCAGCAGACAGATGCATGATGGGGTGGGGAGGCAGTGGGTAGGGAATTGAGTGAAAGTGGATAATAGTAAAGCATGGTTAGGAACTGCTCGATGTCAAGTGGGAAGCCGTGTCTTATCTTCCTTTGTTTGGTGCTTATTTCAGTGTATCTCATTTTAGAAAAGGTCTCCATGACCACAGGGAAGGAAATTCTCTGTGTGCACACGCACGTGTTTAGATCACAGATGCATAGGTACATTAGACAGTCTCTAAGCATTTTTTTTTTTTTTTTGGGTAGGTGGCATAATCAGTCTGTAGTGCACATTGCAACCCAGAACCTATATGAATTCTTCAGTGTGGATTCTTGGAAACATACATTTTAATATTATATTATTCTATCATTAAAAAGCAGGGGCCATGGGCAATGCTTTGTATGTTTAAAAACATGGTGAGGGGAGCCAGGCATGGTGGCACACTCTTGTAATCCCAGTACTTGGGAGGCTGAGATGGGAGGATCCGGGTTAGTAGCCAGCCTCAGCTATTTAGTGAGGCCTTCAGCAATTTAGTGAGATCCTCTTTCAAAAAACAAAGACTGAAAAATAGGGCTAGGGATGTAGCTTGGAGCTAGAATGTCCCTGGGTTCAATCCCCAGTACCGCAAAACAAACAAAAAAAAAATGGGGGAGGGGGGGCGGCAATAAAATCCCTTGCAAATTTTCTTCATAGCTACTCATAAAACTATAGTTTGATGAATTTTGGTATCTAGATATATTTTATGTAATTCTTTTTACCTATGTAAACAGATGCTTGTTGCATTTTTCTTCATTTCCTCCTTTGAGAAAAGGAACACATAGCTTTTTTAGAACGTTAATGATGATTTGTCAAATGCAATTTAACCATTGCAGAGAACTCTTGTATGTTAGAACCTAGATATATGGATGGTCTGTGGACCAATACAGTTGTATTTCTTTTGACCCAGGTGGAATGATATCGGGAATATCACTCATAACAAGTCTACCATACTAGTGGAGCTCATCAACAAGGAAGAGACTGCCCTCTTTCACACGGTAAGCAACATGGACAGACAAAGGCAAGATCCAAAGAGGCACTTGCTGTTGACTTTTCAGTTCCTAAGAGCCTTTCCTTGTGTTCCCTATCTTAAGAGAATAAATATTTTATTGAGGAGATACTTTCTAATACTTGCCCAGTGCTGTCATTACTCACTTCAGGGTGGTGATGGTGGTGAATGATGTGGTTTCCAGGCTGACCGTGACCTCTGGGGTTTGGGTTCCTGCAGCTGCCTTCTTCGTGGTGGATCACCTGGACACTTTAATTGTAGCCCTGGTTGGTTACCCCTGATTCTGTTGCATTGCTTATTCATTTGCCAGCTGACCTGGATTTTCATCCCATTGGCTGAGTGATTGATCTTCCATTGTATCCCTTCTTGAGAGCCAGGATATTCATATCCCTCCCTGCCTCCAGTTTAATGATGGTTGGTGTTAATTCTGCGCTTTGCCTTGATACAATTATTTTAAAAGACTTAGTCCAGAATTAGATAAGGATATGCCAGTTCCTCAGGGTAGTCCCAACGCATTGGACTTGAATTCTTTAACAGCATTTTCTGCCATTGGTTGGTGGCTTTTTGATCATGACTACCATGGAAATTCATCTGGTTGGTTTGCTCAGTGGCCCAGCCTGTAACTTTGTACTTGAGATGAAGGGAGGGAAGGTTGTGTCCTTGCGTAGAGGATTCCTAGTGAGGCACATATCTAATGAAATAGATGTTTACTTATTTTTTCTCCATCTCTTTTTTCCCAAGGACGATATTGAAAATGCCAAGTATATTTCTCGGTTGTTTACTACACGGCACAAATTTTACAAGCAAAACAAAATCTGCACTGAGTAAGTAAACATTTTGTCTACCCTCTTCACTAGATGGCTGTCAGGTTAAATGCAGGCACTTTGGGAGGTTGTGGATCACTTACTCCATTTACTCTTTCCCCTTGATCCTTGTGGAAGCCAAAGAAGTAGGCTACCATGGGGCAGGAGCGAAAGGACTTTTAATGATGAAGACTGTCTAGTGTAGTCCATATGCCTAGAAAGAAAACGATTCACAAATTGACTGTGAACGCTTGCCTGCCTGGATGGGTTGGCCACATTAGTGCCTCCCAAGCCTCGGCTCTGAGTTCGGAGGAGCCGAGCAGTTCCCAATTTGCCAGGGTGCCCTTCACGTCAGATGTAGAGCATGTTCAGAAGTGGTTAACGGCGCGATGAGCCAACTTGAAAGAGAAGACACTGCTGTCATCCTCAGCCCCGTTCCGCTCACACAGTTGGCTAACCCTGCGTGTGCTCCTGGGTCACGTCACCTGAGTGCAAATGAGAGGCCAGGGTAATTAGAGGAAGATGTGGAAGGCACTCAGCATTGTCGTACACCTGTGTGTCTTTTTTTAATTTAATTTGGAAATAGAGATGATAAAGGGGAGTCTGATGAGGGCACTTACACGGGGCCTGACCTCAGAGATGGCGTGCATGGCTCGCTCTATCCTCTTCTTTACCTTGGTTGCCTTCAAAAGACGTTCCTCGGCAGAGTCCATTCGCAGTTTGGGCACCCAAGGTGTTTAATTTTGGTTCAAAGAGCGTCAGGGATGTAAATGCAAGAGACGAGCTGCTTTTCCACTCCCATGGTGGGCACATCCAAGAGTGGTAGGATGCTGCCCAGCCGCAGTTGCTGCTGGAGGATGCGGCTGCTTTAGAATTGGATCCCCAGGTCAAGGCCGACTTTTTTCTCTGTGCAATGGAGACTCTTTCAAACCTGGCAATGCAATTGGTCACTGCTGGGATCTAAAAGCATATCTGATAGTCTTGGACCTACCAGCAAAGTTGGCAAGGGTAAATCAGAAGGACTGATCAGGGAGTTGCAAATTAGGCTGTGGTATCTCTCTCCTAGACACATTGTCACACAGGTCCCCCACACTATTCTTTTGAGCAGATGCCTTGGTCACTCTGTGCGATTCTCCTCTGCTCTTGCCTTTGACCTGTGGGGATGTCCTGAGCATTAACAAGGATTTAATAGTTGACAACCGTAGGATGAATAAAAAAAAAAGTTATTCAGAGAATGGATCTGATTCAGATAATTGATCTTTATATGAGAAGTGAACCTCACTGTAGTCTTCTGGTTTAACCATTTCTCAGCAAATTACTTTACTATAGAATATACTGAATATTTGTATTTCTTTTGTGGGTTTTTCTTCTAACACAAGTGAACATTGCATATTGATCTGAAAACTAAGAAAAAGATTCTATTTATCATTCTGCTTCTGTAATGACCTGTCCTTTCTTCTTCCTGACATGGTATGGGAGGTCACTAACCTCTTGTTTGATAAACATTGGGGCTTTTCCCCCACATACATATTAAATTCTGTATACAATTTCAGAGGCTGTGCTGAGGCTTGGGACACCCCCCTGAAGTTTAACCATCCTCTGGTATTTCTTGGGGACAGCAGCATACTCTCCAGGGCTTTCTGCCCTCTGACCTATAAGTTTACTGTTGATTTTTCTGCTCTTGCAGAGCTGCTAATTGTCATCTGGAGGTGTGGCTCTTGGACATTTGACCTGGGAAGAAAGTATGGGGGGAACATGTTTAGTGGAGGTCTGATAATGTTGTATTTGGCCAGTCATTTAAAAAATGTAATACTACTGTATTGTTTTCATCATTTCATAAGAGAAGAAATATTTTATTACCAAAAAGAGAGGATAAAAACCTCAGAATAAGATTCTTTTAGGTTAACGAACTTTAACTTGATGAAAAATTCTATGTGTTGTGTTTTTTTTGTTTTGTTTTGTATTTGTTTTGATGATGATGGTGATGATGATACTGGGGACTAGGGAAAATACCGTTTTGGAATTTGGAACCGATTGCTCAAAAGGTACCTTTGATTTCAGGTCTCAAGAAAAAATTCTAGTTCCCACCCATTGTTATCTCTGCTTTAAAAAAAAAATCCATGTTGGTTCTCAGTCTGTTCAAGGGCTAAGGTTGTAGCTCAGTGGTAGAACTCTTACCTGACATGCACAGGACCTGGGATGGATCCCCAACACCAACCCGCCACCCCTAAATAAAAACCTCAAGCCTGAAAAGATCTGGTTAGATAAATATTTGTAATGTATATTATCTTAATTAAAAAGTGCTATTATATGGTCATCCAAAAATATTTTATCTGTTTTAGAATGTCATTTAGCTGGAAGAATTTTTGAAATATTTTTTCTTATTGCCTCTTTTATCATGAGTGATTTACACATGCACAAAGGTACAAAGAATATAATTTATAAAATATATCTAATAATCATTTTTTTCAGTCTTATTGCTCCAGAATCTTTATAAATAAACCTATTTCTTTAGTATTAGTTTGTAAAATTTATCTCAAACATTTTGAGAAAAAAAGAGAAAAATAAAGAACGAAGTGAAAATTGTTATTAGCATTAGCATCTAGGACTGAACAATGCTTATGTTTTGGTTTTAAATCTCACCAATCTTGTCTGTTTTCCTCTTCTCTTTCTCCCTAGTTTATCTAGTCTTTTTATATCTGATCAATACTAATGGGCATTCTCATTTTTTTCACCTTTTCATGAAGACAATCAAATTCTCCACCCCCCATCAGACGCCAGCCTACCTGGAGCAGGTCCTCCCTGGTATGTATCAAATCAAACAGTCTTACTGTTGGGATGGAAGGTTGTGTTGTTAATTTGAGGTAGAGGCGACTCGAGCATCATGACTCATGACTTCTTGTAGAGTACAGAGGTGCTGCCAAGAGGTGCGGGGACATCTACTATGCCCATTGCTTCTCTATGTGTGGCTCAGGTACACCCTGTAAGTCTTTCTCCTGCCAACATGACCATGTGCCTTCCGCATACAACCTACTCTGTGTTTTTTTCTACTTGCTTATTTTTTCTTTCTTTCTGGTTGTTTTTTTTTTTTTTTTTTTGCGGTAGTGGGGATTGAACCCAGGGGCATTCTACCTCTGAGCTACAGCCCAACCCCTATTTTTTATTCTTTATTTTGAAACACTGTCTCACTAAGTTGCAGAGGGCCTCACTAAGCAGCTAAGGCTGGCTGTGAACCTGGATCCTCAGCCTCCCAAATGCTGGGATTACAAGTGTGCACCACCACGCCTGGCTTTTTTTTTTTTTTTTTTTAATATTCACTGCTATAGAGCTAGTAAATTAGGTCAGAAATGGACTCAGGTAGAGTATTTGATGGGGAAGATTGTATAGTTTCTAATTTTAAGGTTTTAATTAACCAACAAAATTTGAATCAGTCCACTTTCTCCCCTAAACTTTAGCTTATTTTCCATGTCTTAATTTTTTAAAAACTATTCTCATCATGTGTGTAAAGAAACACAACTTTACTTTCAGTATATGTATTCCATCTTAGGCTGTCTTTTATTTTGAGGATTATTCAAGAATAGTATAGTAGAGGTATAGAGTTGCTTTCCTTTAAAGTTTTATGTTTGCTTTGTCAAAATTCTTTCATATTAGTTCATGCCTTTTTATATACAATCAAAATAAAAGTATGGCTTTTTAATTATTCTAGGTGAATAGTTCCTTTGATTTCATAGACAGGAGCATCCAATGGAATTTTTATCCATGTACACATGTGCATTGTATATCCTGTAGCACATCATTAACTTGTCTTTAAAAGGAAAGTTTTGAGAAAGAAAAAAATTTTTTTCCTAGAAAATGTGTAGGCAAGAACTCTTAGAATGCTAGAGTTGAGCCATTGTATCTTCACATGAGGATTCCTGAGTGCCTGTGTTACTATTACTAATCGTATTAGGCACAGTGCCTCACATGTGGTCCTTAGCCTTAGAGATCTGAAGGGACCCTTTGAATTTTCCCTGGAGCCACCAGGAGATCTCTGTTCTCCCCACTGGTTTCTTTATTCTTCTACTTTGTTAATATTATTTCCTTGTTTTCTTCTTTACAGTCTAAAATGTCTGAATTAATGAGATCACTTTTCATTTATGTCCATGAAACACCACGAGAAGCAGAGCATTTTAAGGCCATCTTGTGATCTGATCTCATCCTGCCTTACTTTTCTGCCTTACTTTTCTTACTTTTATGAATACAATCTATAAAAAGCTGGATTCAGAGTTTCCCCTTTCCCCCTGCTATTTGGGATTTTTGGGTTTAAAACATTTACTCAGAGTTCCCTGCAGTGAGAAAGAGTAGGACTAGATGATACTGTCTTTTGGCCTCCTTGGTGACAACCAGGACTGACAATCGCTGTATTCCTCATTACCCTTTTGCTGCCTCTGTTAAGGCATCTAATTTCTTTCCAGATCTGCTTAGATCTGGAAAGAAATGGAATAATGTATTAGAATAAAGACATGAAGTAGATATTATAATCCTGGATGGTCTTTGAAAGATTAGCTGTTATTGTCCTTTGTTTATACACTTAGCCCAGTTCATAAACAGTCACTTGTTGAATTAAAAATAAATAAGAGGAGGGCACATTAGACTATTTTTGCCTTGCCGTGTATTTCTATTTTCATGTACAAATTGCTCCTCACTGTTTTTAAAGACATAACGTCAGGAGTTCTACTATGGAGGATTTTAGTTGAATTATGTATTGCCAAGAAGTGGAAAAAATATTTTTAAATTGCAACTCAAAAATCAGCCAGCCACAAGGACACTTGGGAATATTTAGGAAAATTGACACAGCACCTTTTCTTTAGTACTTGGAATTACTGTGTTAGATTAATTTAATGTCAGTTTTTTCCTCTATTGCTTGTAATTTTTGGATCTCTTATATTCATTCCCTTTTTTATTTGACCTTTTGGTGCCTGAGCACCAGTGAGTTCTTTCCCCAGCTTCTAGCTCTGACAAGTACTATTTTTCCCATGAAAGATGCTGAGAAAGTGTGACCCCTGCTGGCTTTGGGTTTCTTGGTACACTCTCAGCTTCTTAAAAGTTCTCTTTTCCTGAAATAGTCATCTTTAATTAATATCTGCAAGTCTAATAGAAATATAAGAGATCATCTTGTTTCATGACCTATAAACTTAAGAATTTTTTTGCCATATCAAAACTTCTTCAGCAAATAAATTCTTAGTTGGAACCACAGTATATAGGTAAAATGGATTATGTTTGAGGTAGGAGATGGAGGAGCTTGATTTGATTGACAGGAAAGCAAAACTTATTGAGGTTAAATAACTTGCTCTGGATTACAATAGGAAATGATTATATTTCCTTTATTGGCTCATCAAATATTTGGTCCATTGCAGTTTTTTGTTATTGTTTTTTTCCTCTTTCTCTCTCTCTCTCTCTCTCTCTCTCTCTCTCTCTCTCTCTCTCTCTCTCTCTCTAAGTTTTATCCTATTCTGCAGCAGGAAGTGATTTAGGTTGAGTCTAAATGATCATCTTTAAGAGTCTAATGCAGAAGATTCTGCACTGAGATGGGAGGTAGAGAGTTGGACTGGCTTCCCAGCCAGGCCTTTTCCATGTTTGGTTCTGCAGTGGGAGGGTAAGTGGCCTCGAGAGGTATACACTCATTGTTTTCACATTTTAGATTTCACAGTTTAGACTTCTGTATAGATTTGCCACTAGGCCCGGCCTGACACTAACCATGTCCCTATGCGAAGTTACTGGAGCGCTGTGAACTGGGGCCATGCTCTCCTGATGTGTCAGGCTTGTGGTTCCAGGAAGGAGCCAATTTTGGATAGAACAAAACAGGGTTCTCTTAGATGGGTCATCATAATGAACCTGCTCTGATTGTACCTGTTCGGAAGGCATAGAGAACTTTGCAAGTGTCTGAGAAAATAGATAATAAGTAGTTCCACCCAATCTTTTGATTGTGGCCTCCTCTTTCTGATCTTGAACAAACATGTCTTGTTTCTCCGGTCCTGTGCTTGGGGATGAGATGGGGTACAAGTGAGTGGAAGAGGGGTGGAGCAGAGGGATGCCTGGGAGAGCGGCTGCAGGTCACTTCCCTGTGCTTGTGGGTGACAGGGACTGTCAGGGGCCATTTCTCTGGGGAGAGGATGCCTGGGTCTGCCAAGGCCTCCCCCAGCTCTGCTGTGTTTTCTGTTTCAGCCCAGGCAACAGCCGTACATCCTGCCTCCCATGCACGTGCAGTGCAGCGAGCACTACTCGGAAACACACACCTCACAAGGTAACTCCTGTTTGCCATTTTTCCTTCTTAAGACAAAAGTTGAGTACCAGTAAATAATGAAGAATGTTTTTTTTTTAATGACAGCAATGCTTTCATTTTTAACTTTGTCCTTCTCTGAGTGGCAGTAGCCAGCACCTTCAGTTTGTGAAAGGCCTGGACTATCAGTTGCCCTGGAAAGAAAAATTCCTTGGAATGGCTACTCCAGGGAGTCAGGTTCATAGCAGTGGCAGGTGCTCTACTCCTCCCTTTCATAATTGGACCTGGGGAGGAGAGCAGCAGCCCAGCCCACCTGAATGTGCTTCCCCTTCTCTGCCAACATCAGGAGCTTGCAGCAGATAGCAAGTTTCTAATGGTGACGGAGAATACAGGCATCTAGAATAACTAGAAGAAACAGTCTCAGCCCCTTCCTCTGGCTTTTTTTCTCCTCTCTCCCTCTGGTCCCTTTTTCAGCACACTTATTTGTTGCCTCTCAGAGTAAACAAAATCTGTTTTATTCTTTTTGTCCTCTCAACACATCTCCCATGCAAAATGTGTTAAAAAGCCTATTCTATTAGTAATAACAATTAGAGTGATAACAATTAACATTTATAGAGCAGTTAGAATGGGCCAGCTACTATTCTAAATGCTTGCTATATATTGTTGCATTTAATCCTCAAAATAAACCTGTAAGTACTCTTATTATTTCCATTTTATAGATATAGAAACTGGGGATTCAGAAAGGATAATAATCAAGTTTGGATATGAAAATTGGTATCTTAATTATTATACTAACTACATCCCATAAAAGGAAAACCTTAGATGTTGATGTTATAGTAAATGGATCATACCTTTCCCTGTTATCACCTCCTGTCTATTTAAAAATTTCTGTGATGTGAAAGCCTAAGCATGAAAATTAAAGACAATCAAGACTATTTAATTCAATAGCACTTTTTTTTTTTTTGGTGGTACTGGGGTGGGAACCCAGGGGCATTCTACCTCCGGTCTATATACTCAGGCCTATTTTTTTATATTTTATTTTGAAACAGGGTTTCACTAAGTTGCAGAGGGCCTCACTAAGTTGCTGAGGCTGGCTTTGAACCTGAAATCCTCCTGTCTCAGCCTCCCAAGTACTGGGATTACAAGTGTGTGCCACCACTCCTGGCTACAACAGCACTTTTTAAAGTTTATTTTCTTTTTTAGTTTTGCATAGAGTCAATTTTATTAAATTAAACTTGATACACAGCCATATATATCAAACTATCATGTAAGTCAAAGGCAAAAATTAACCTCGTTGTTTAAAGTTTATATTAATTAACTTCATTCATTTATTCACTTTGTGGCCCTGGGGATTGAGCTACACCCCCAGCCCTTTTTTTGTTTTGAAACAAGGTCTTGCTAACTTCTAAGGCTGTTCTTGAACCTGTGATACTCCTGTCTCCGTCTCCTCAGTTCTGGGATTGCAGGCATGCACCACCACACCTGGCTCAACAGTACTTTTTTTTTTTTTTTTTTCTTTTGTGGTACTGGGGATGGAACCCAGGGGCATTCTACCTCTGAGCCATACCCCCAGCCCTATTTTTAATTCTTTATTTTGGAACAGGGTCTCACTAAGTTGCAGAGGGCCTCACTAAGTAGCTGAGGCTGGCGGTGAACCCAGATCCTCCAGTCTCAGCCTCACATGTACAGGGATTATAGGTGTGCACCACCACACCCGGCTTCAACAGTACTTTGTATAAGCAGAATTCCCCCGCTTTTGTGGGAAGCCACCAAACCTTTTGGAGGTGGATAAATTGCAACACATTGCCTCTATTCTCCTAGTTTTTCCTGCCTGTCCTATCTGAACATGTCTGTGTCCACACCCCTCCCTTTTAGATAGCTCAATATTTTTAGTCACTATTTCTGTGTTTTGCCTTTTCCAATTTTGACTTTCTCTGCTTTGCTCATGCTCAAGTTTATAGTGTGAGAATGAAAGTATGAGGCCATAGAAAAGTGTTTTGTCAAGAGGTTGCCTTCCTAGGAGTGTGTGTGTGTGTGTGTGTGTGTGTGTGTGTGTGTGTGTGTGTGTGTGTGTATGTGTTTGTGTTTAAGGAACACTGGACATCTAAAGTGGACCTAACTTTAGAAGTCTGCTTTTGTATCTCTTTTGGTACTTCTTTAAACTCTAATTAATTTTTACTTGACTCGACCTTAGTGATGGAACTGGAGCTAGAGAAAGACTTCAGGAATGACTGAAAGAAATCCTGACTCTCATTTTTTCCTTCTACTATTGCTACTCAGAAAGAATAAGCCATGCTGATCTCCTAGCTTTATTATCTGTCATGTCTCTTATGAACTCTCAGCAGTCCCTCAAGTAAAGGGTCCTTTTCCATTATAGTCAGAAGGAGCCTTTCCAAGTACTGGATAATTTCATATTTAATGCCCCATTGAAGTTCCTGATTTCCTGGTCCAATCCTGTTGCTGAGCCTGACACAAGAGGATGGGACTACCCAATATGACGACCATAATTGGTGTCTGATTGCAAAGCTCATGTTAAAATCTAGAACTAACCTGGACGACACCTATGTCACATGTATGTGCCTACATTTGTTAGGGACCCTCTTTCATTTCAGTGTGCCCTAGGGTGTTCCTTCTGTATGTTGGTACCTCCTCCAAGATACTATCAGTTCTGTGGAATACGTGGGTAGAAACAGGAGGATTCACTTTGTATAACTTATTTAGGTCACCCCACAGAGGGATGCACTTTATTGAAACAGGATAGCCTGAAGGTTCACGTGCTTCTGTTTGATTTCTCATAGACAGCATCTTCCACGGGAATGAAGAAGCGCTGTACTGCAATTCCCGCAACAGCCTGGACTTAAATTACTTAAACGGCACTGTCACCAACGGCAGCGTTTGTAGCGTCCACAGCGTCAACTCGCTCAGCTGCTCCCAGAGCTTCATCCAGGCCTCTCCCGTGTCCTCCAACCTCAGCATCCCTGGGAGCGACATCATGCGGGCCGACTACATCCCCAGCCACCGGCACAGCGCCATCATAGTGCCGTCCTACCGGCCGACCCCTGATTACGAGACTGTCATGCGGCAGATGAAGAGGGGGATGATGCACGCGGACAGCCAGAGCCAGTCTCTGCGGAACCTCAACATTATCAACACCCACGCCTACAACCAGCCTGAGGACCTGGTGTACAGCCAGCCTGAGATGCGGGAGAGACACCCTTACACCGTCACATATGGACCCCAGGGGGGCTATAGCCACAAACTGGTCAGTCCAGCAGACCAGATGAACCCAAAGAACAGTGCAGTACCCAGCAAGCCGGGCGCCAGTGCCATCTCCCACACGGTGAGCACGCCAGAGCTGGCCAACATGCAGCTCCAGGGTGGCCACACCTACAGCACAGCCCACATGCTCAAGAACTATCTCTTTAGGCCGCCACCCCCCTATCCGCGGCCAAGGCCTGCCACCAGCACCCCGGACCTGGCCAGCCACCGCCACAGGTATGTCAGTGGCAGCAGTCCCGACCTGGTGACTCGCAAGGTGCAGCTGTCCGTGAAGACCTTCCAGGAGGACAGTGCCCCTGTGGTGCACCAGTCGCTGCAGGAGGTGAGCGAGCCGCTCACAGCCACCAAGCACCACGGCGCAGCCACCAAGCGCCACAGCCTGGAGGTGATGAGCAGCATGGTGCGCGGCATGGAGGCCATGACGCTCAAGTCCCTGCACATCCCCATGGCGCGCCGCAGCACACTGCGGGAGCAGGGTCCACTCGGGGAAGCACCCAGCGGCCTGGAGCCCCACCAACTGCCCCAGTATCACCACAAAAAGACCCTCTCCGATGCCACCATGCTGATCCATAGCAGTGAGAGCGAGGAGGAGGAGGAGGAGTCGGCTCCCAACTCCGTGCCACAGGTGCCTGCCCTGCGGGGCAAGATAGAGTACCATGCTCAGCTGCAGGCTGCCCTGGCCCGGATTCCTAACAAGCCCCCACCCGAGTACCCGGGGCCCAGGAAGAGCGTCAGCAACGGAGCGCTGCGGCAGGACCAGGGGAACCTGCCCCCTGCCAGGGCCAGGGTGCTGCGGCACGGGCCAGCCAAGGCTCTCAGTGCCTCCCGAGCTGACCAGCTGGCTGTCAACGGGGCCTCACTTGGCCCATCCATCTCCGAGCCGGACCTGACCAGCGTGAAGGAGCGGGTCAAGAAGGAGCCGGTGAAGGAGAGACCCGTGTCTGAAATGTTCTCCCTGGAGGACAGCATTATAGAAAGAGAAATGATGATTAGAGTAAGTTCCTCCCGGGGCGAGTTTCCCAGGAAAGCACTCCTACCATAGGCACTATGGAGGGGTGGCTTACTCGGGAGCGGGCTGTGTGTTGAAAGAATCATTGGACATTTAAACAGGGGGTATTTTACTTCACCAACAGCTGTCTTCCTTTCTCATTCATGGCTTCTGATAGGTCTAGTTGGTACAAAGTGTTATACTACTGATGTTTTTGAGGTCAGTACCTAAGCTAGCACTTTGCAGAACCTTAAATACAGGGTTCTGACTTTCAGTTGTTTTAGCTACTAGAACCTCGGGTCCTTTCATCTCTTAGAGGTTTGTTTTGAGGAATAAAAACATTTCTTTTTTCTTCCTGTTACATTAAAAGAACAACATCCCTACAGTGTCCCTTCCTTCCTTCTTTCCTTCCTGCAATACTGGGGATGGAACCCAGGGCCCCTTGCATGCTAAGTAAGTACTCTGTCACTGAACTATATCCCCCACCCAGGGGCTCGCTAAGTTACACAAACTGGCCTCAAACTTATGTCCCTTCCAAGCGTACCACTATGCCTAGCTTAGTGTACAGCTTTCTGTTATATTTCTGTATGTTAAGATGGCTTGCCATATTGTCTGGACTGCGATAGGTCTCCCTTTATTTTCAGATTTTCTTTCAATACGTGTTTAACACAAATTCAAGAATATTTTGTGTGTTCGGGTAGGTAAGTTGGAAGCTTACTCTTGAGTTTCAGTTCCTCATTAAATGTACTCTATAAAATAAAGTTCACACATGCAGGGCATGGTGCTCACACTTGTAATCTCAGTACTTGAGAAGCTGAGATCCTCCTATCAGACAGTAGGATCGTAGGTTCAAAGCCAGCCTTGGCAATTTAACGAGGCTCTCAGCAACCTAGTGAGACCTTGTTTCCAAATAAGAAATAAAATCTGGCTAGGGTTATAGCTTGATGATAGAATGCCTCTGGGTTCAATCCCTAGTACCAAGAAAAGAAAAAAAAAAGTTTGCACACATGTATGTGAATATATGCATCATACATATATACTTATTATACTGTATGGCACATACTGGTTTTAGATGTGAATAACCTTTCTTCAGAATATATACATTCCAAAAGGCCATTATATTTTCATATCAAGACTATGCAGGTAATAGACACATGTAAAATAGCAAAGTGAATCTCTTTTACTAATGACATTGTTGGATTGTAGTCGCTATTTAAAAAAAAATTCTCCATTGCTGCTTGTCTGGGAAATTTTTACTTCCTTAAAAAAAATCATTTAATTCTATAACTAATCAAACCCAGATGACCTCTTCTTTTCATTCACCACAACTGCACCATTAGGTAGTCAGGCCTTCTTCCAGGGCTCTAGGACAGTGTTATTTAAAATTTGCTTTGATGGAGTTCCTGAGAATCTATTTCTAACTCTTCCAAACTCATCATGGGGAATCAGCCTGAAGAGAACATCGAGGGCCTAAATTTTAAGGAAGCCAAGTTGCTGGGTTCAGAAATCTAATCTGTAGCAACTTTGTTCCTTTTTTGGGGAGTGAGGGGACTAGGGATGGAACCCAGGGGCATTCTACCTCTGAGGCACACCCCCCCACACACACACCCGAAACAGGGTCTCACTAGGTTGCAAAGGGCCTCACTAAGTTGCTGAGGCTGGCTCCAAACCTGTAATCCTCCTGTCTCAGCCTCCCAAGTACTGGGATTACAGACGTGCACCACACCCGGCTAACTTTGTTACTTTAGAAAAACCTTACGCACACTGTCAGCCTCCCAGTTTTGGCCATCGGTAGCACAATGCTAAGAGTTCGGTGCAGGCATGACTTTTTCCACTTTTTGTAAACCAAGAGGGAAATGGTAAAGGTCATACCTGTGCCTCTGGCCAAGAAAACCTTTGGCCGGGGATGCAGTGCAATGCGGGGTGGATGCCATGGGAGGAGAGCTTTCCCAGTCTGGAAAAAAGTAATTCATATAAAGGGATTTTTCAACACTTCTTGGCCCCAGGTCTCTTAAAAGCAACATTAGCATCAAGAATCTATCAGTCTAAGCATCCAGCCTCGCTGTTTCTCTTGCCAAGTTGATGCTTAATGATGTCCACGTGGTCCTGTAACCCCATTTGGGTCATATTCATTATCTTTTTGTTGCCTGTATTGAACAAATAGCCTGTAACCAAAATCAAGGCACTGGTCCCTCACTTAGATAGAGCATCTTGTGTGATCACAGAAGGGCAAGGGGTGTTGTGCGTTTGTTGCCATATGCTATTTCATGCCATCCATGTGGATAAGAGCAACCAGCAAATTTCATCTGTTAACTTTCAGTTCAGGATCAAAATTATCCCAAGCCTTCTTCATTTGTCCTGTTGATTTTTTTCCCCTAAGTCCCATTTACCCAGGATCTCAAGGACTGCTACCCTTGGCCAATGTCCTGGCCCTAGAAGAGGATTAGGAGTCTTAACTGTGAGGTTGGGCAGGAAGGAGACCATGCCAGTGGCTCTGAAGTCCAAGATTATTCTTCAGTCATTTTTTTCTATGTGTATGATACTGAGGATTGAACCCAGAGGCATTCTACCTTTCGAGCTACATCCCCAGCCTTATTTTATTTTTATTTTGAAACAGGGTCTTACTAGGTTGATGAAAATCTCAATACTTGCTGAGGCTCTCCTGGAATCTGCAATCCTCCTGTCTTAGCCTCCTGTGTACTGGGATTACAAATATGTGCTACCACACGTGGATCATCTTTTATTTTTATTATTTTTATTATTATTATTATTATTATTATTATTATTATTATTATTATTATTATTGCAGAATCTCACCCCCTGGTCTGAGCAGTCCCCCCCTACATCTCAGCTACTTCTCTGCCCTCCTCACTAGGGGCAGCCTTGTGGGAATCGATGAGAGAGAAGGCTGCCATGGCCATCCTAGAGCTTTCTTAATAAGATGAGGCACTTTAAGCAAATGGAAACTAGGGTAGGAGGTGGGAAGTGTGGTGAGAATTTGCCCTCTGGGCAGCTCTCCAGGTTCTGAAGCCACTTATCTATGGAGCGGATGGGGTAGGCCTGCTTCCTTCATGATTCTTCTTGGCCCTCCTGTGACCTCAGAGATACTTTACTGCCTCCAGCCCCCTTACTATAAGTCAAATGCAGTGAGGAGAAAAAGCTAGATCAGATTTTTGAGTTGTTGGCACTTTGTCTCTGGTGAAAAGCTAATAGGATGAGTAAGCAGGTGCTGAGAGACACAGTTTGATGTATCACTGGGGTTTAATTTTCACTATGTAGCAGTAATCCTTTCCCAAGGAAGACAAGTGCATTCCTTTTGTCTCAGGCTCAGTGAGGGTCACTTTACAGTATAGGGAGAAGATGACAGGTAGTGTATCGAGAGAACCCCAGGGCCATTCTTCCAGAATGATTGCTTTCTCAAAACTTTGAAATATTCCACTTGAAAGGAGCGACATCGAGAAAATTATCTTTCACAAAACTGAACTAATACGCAAACAGAGAACCAAAAACATAAGTACAAAATCTTCCCCCATGGGGTGTCTGGATTCAAGAAACCAAGGCTGTTCTAAGGATGTCTCATAGCTGAAGGTTGGTGGCTACTTTCTACACTCCTCGTAGGTACTCTTCCTCTGAGATCCTCCTTTGGTTTGTTCTCTGGGTCAGCCTGTCACTCACAAAGGCCTCATTCTGAGTGGAGGTGACACTGTGCTGATGACAACGTGTATCTGAGGGTATAGTGTAGTCCCTTCCACCCTCAATTAGACTAGTCCACCAATCCTACGCCATCTACAGCACCAGCATCATTGTGGCTCCAACAAGACACCTCACTGCAGGGTAAATTTATGACGTCTCGAAAGGCTTGAAAAGAAACCAGGGATAATGTGACCCTTTCATCTGTGGTAGTCCCATGAATCTGCAAATTGGTTTCACTTTAGTTTCAATTAAAAATCTTCAACTCTATACAAGTTGTGTGTTTCTGTGCTTTATGAAGTTCCTCTGTTCTTCCCTAATATCTAAGACAAAATTATTTTTAGGAAATAGCTCTCAATGGGCTGCCTGAACTGAGTGAAAAGAGGCTTGTCATACCTCCATCTGTTTTGAAGACTCGAGGAGGCTCACAGGTGGATCTGACAGCCAGGCCCTGACTGATCCAAGTTCAGGCTACAAGTGTGGGCTATAAGTGTGTGTCAAAAAGCCACAAGTAAGGGCCAGGTAGAAACATCAACTCCCCTACTCCCCCCACGGCTCGCTCAGCCTCCAAGTCCATGCTCTCCCCAACCTTAGTCATGCCTGGTGGTGGCCTGCCATTGACACTGGCAACCCCAGGCCCTGGATGGAGGGCAAAGGACAGCGCCTGGCAGGTCATCTTAGGTGACCCCAGCCTGCCTTTACTGTTGGTGACTCTGCTAAACTATTTCCTTCTGGGCTAACAGCAGTAGGTGCCCCAAGGAGATTCGTGTCCTCAGACTCAGCCCCTCAGGATGGAAACTTAGGAAGATTTCTCCTACCATTTCTATGTCTGAATCTTCCCATTAAGAACACAGCAGTTTTCTAGATTTTACACCACTCACTCAGCCTCTACAAAGACCCATCATTACATTTAGATCTGATTATTTGTGTTACTATTTCTCTTTTCCTTGCCCTGTCTCCCCTCAGCCCTAGGCTTCTAAAGTACATTGCACATAACCTTTTTTTTTTTTTTTTTTTTTTTTGTGATCCTTGTGGCAGGCTGTATTTGTTAGAGAGTTGTTTATCTATCTAATGAATTAATTAATACAAATAAAAGCTCTGGAGTCCTGTAGGGACTGGCTTCCTGGGACACAATAGGAAGAATGGGAGGGCTGTGTTTGACTTTGCCCTACTAATGGTGATTGTCTGCATTCCTTGGCTGGGGAGTTACAGATTTGGGGAGATTAAAACACATTCCAACCTTCCACTGGTATTATAAACAATGAGAACATGTCTTTTCTTGCTGCAAGAATCTGGAGAAGCAGAAGATGGCAGGCCTCGAGGCACAGAAGAGGCCGCTGATGTTGGCAGCACTGAACGGGCTCTCGGTGGCTCGGATCTCGGGGCGAGAGGAGAGTCGACATGATGCCACCCGGGTTCCCATGGATGAGAGGGTGAGTGCCGGGCCGTCAGCCGTATGATTCATTCTCTGTGGTCTTAGGAGCTCAACACTCCCTCTTTGCCCAGACATGCCAGTGCTGCTAGTTAGATGAATTAATTCTTCAGTTGGAGATCAAGATCTAGGCTCACTGTGTGGCATAAAATCGATCTTTTCCAGCAGCTAATCATCATTACTGGATCATTCTGGATCATTCTTTCTGGTCTTCCCACTTTATCATGTTGGGGTATTGATGCTCAACTTAAAATATTAGTCCCTAACTAGCTGTGTGACCTTGATCCAGTCACTTTCTTTTGACCTAGTTCTTATTTTTTGGGAGAGGAGAAAGTTAATTTCTATAGTTCTATATTTCTATGATTTCTGTGGATAATTACCATTTCTTAGGACATGAATGTTTTACCCAGGAGGCATTTATTGGGTTCTTTTAATATGCTATTCCCTCATATGACTGTATAATGTGCCAATGTATAGTTGTGGAGATAATGCACTGTGAGAATTTTGATTTTGGCAAGGAAAAAAGTTGTGGCGCGGTAGCGTTTTAAAGATGAAGGAAGGTGTCCTTCAGTCCCTGAAATAGCCATCAGGTTAAGAGACAGGTTGTATGAATTTAATAGAGTGCTAGTAACATTAGGGTGTCAGATTTCTGCAGCATATATTATCATTAGAATGTTTTAGAGCCAAGAAGGACTTTAGAGAGATCATTTAGTTCAATGAATGCCATGTTGTTATAATTAGTAGTTTGGGGGAGGGAGTGGTCCTCAGAGCTAATCAACTGTAGACCAATGTCATCTTAAAATTTATCTTAGCTGGGCATGGTGGTGCACACTTGTAATCCCAGTACTTGGGAGGCTGAGACTGGAGGATCCGGGTTCTCGGCCAGCCTCAGCTACTTAGTGAGGCCCTCCGAAACTTAGTGAGACCCTGTTTCAAAATATGAATAAAAAAATAAAAAATAGGGCTAGGGGTGTAGCTCGGAGGTAGAATGCCCCTGGGTTCAATCCCCAGTACCAAAAAAAAAAAAAAAAAAAAGTAAAAACAGAAGTGGATGTTTGGATAATTAAGATTAACAATTTCCTTATCATTAGGACCTTAAATAGCACTGATAGCAAAAGTATCAATTTTCAGCTCTTGCCAGTTCTTACGGATTTTTCAATTTATAAGCATGAGTGAGAAGGAAAATGGTATTCAGATGAGAAAAACTAGCAATGTGATTAATGAGACCAAATAATCAAGTGCTCAATTAGTCACCCATTTTGAAGTCCCTTAACGCTGCCACAGTAAATGTTGAAAGAAAAAATCTGGTTGTTTCATGAGAGTTTTTTTGGGCAGAATAATTCAGAGAGCTGAAGATTAATTTCTGTTGCAGTTCAGAACCCTGAAGAAGAAGCTAGAGGAGGGAATGGTGTTCACAGAGTATGAGCAAATCCCAAAGAAAAAAGCCAACGGTATTTTCAGCACCGCGGCTCTGCCGGAAAACGCGGAGCGCAGCCGAATCCGCGAAGTTGTCCCTTATGAGGAGAATCGAGTGGAGCTGATACCAACCAAAGAAAATAACACAGGCTACATCAATGCTTCCCATATCAAGGTGAGAAGGCGAGGGTGTGGAAACTTTTACCCAATATTGCTAGGTTAAAGGGAAAAAATGCAGGGAGAAAAAAGTGTAGAGGCCGCACAGTGCATAAAGAGCGTAAGTATCAGCACTGTCAAAAGAAATGTGAAAGAACAATAATCATAGATTATGTATTGGCAATTTTTCTTTTTTTGCTCTTATTTTCAAGAATCAGAACAATAAATAAGAACTCTAGGAAACTTTTTTTTTGTCTGTGGAATTAGGGATGGAACCCAGGGGCATTCTACCACTGAGCTATACCCCCAGCCTTTTTATTTTTTACTTTGAAATAGGATCTCATTAAGTTACTATACCCTAGACTCAAACCTGCAGTCCTCCTCTCAGTTTTCCAAACACTGGGGTTATAGGCATATGCCACTGCACCCAGCTCCCAGGAAACTTTTTCTTTCTGTGTATATGTGTGTGTGTGTGTGTGTGTGTGTGTGTGTGTGTGTCACTAGGGATTGAGCCTAGGGGCATTCTATCTCTGAGCTACACTCCCAGCCCCATTTTATTTTTTATTTTGAAACGGGGTGTTGCTAAATTGCTGAGTGTCTTGCTAAGTTGTTGAGGCTAGCCTCAAACCAGCAACACTCCTGTCTCAGCCTCCCAAGTACTAGGATTACAATCGTGTGCCACCATGCCTGGCTCCAGGAAACTCTTAAAGTAAACTGATGATGGAATTAGTTTAGATTATAAAATAATGACCAGAATAAACTCCTCAAAGATGCAGACGTTGCAGCTGCTTCTTGATAAAGTGTCTGTGAATATCCCACAGAGCATTATTCGCCCGTCCTCTTCCTGTGGCCAAATCTCTTCCACCGTTTTCCATCTGCTCTTTGGAAAAAGCTGTCACTCTGTGTAAATGGTGCCATTGGGTGTTGTTAACCGGGATGCCTCCTTCTCAGCATTCTCTGAGGCCCACATTTCATATCATGTATCCAGGATAGACATGGGTGCATTTAATAGACCCATAGAGCTTGCTAGAACTCGTCCTTGTGATTTTTGGAATGGAGTTGTATATTTTGCCAATGTTTTCTCCCCTGGGTTCCAAGCAGCTGTTAACACAGAACGGAGATTTATTTGCTCCAGAGGTAGAATCACATCTGTGAAATCTACCTCGGTAGCACTGGTGTTGTGTTTGTAATGCAGTTTTTAATACTCTCCTGTCAATACTTGGAATATGCTGAAAGGCCCCAGGCAGCAACATTCTCTGGAAGTATTTATGGCTCCTATATGTTGGGTGCCAGAGACACTAATGTTTAAAATCACAATTCCTCAGATAAACCAAGCTCCCAGCCAGTGAATATATGAATGTTTTCTCTCACCAGTACTTGGAAAATGGATCTTTCTTGCCAGCTTTGACCTAAACATGTCTTGTGTAATGAGACAATAACAAACATTGTTTTTGTCTGAATCAAGTTAGCATATAGTCTCATAAAATAGATGAAGGGGAAAAGTTTCAGACAGTGATTATTCCATTGCTCTTGGAACTCTCTAGAGGTCTGCCTTGTACGAATGGGTAAGGAGGCCTGGCTTTGCACTATGAAGGCACAGTAATGGAAGGGGGAACAGAAAGAATTCCTCCAAAGCTCACTGTTTCACCTTGACAGCGTAACTATCAAGGATTTGGGCACAACTTGTTATGATTCTCTGCAGCTAATATTTATAGCTACAGGATTATTCTCCCACAATCATCCTGAGCTATGTGGGTAATAGTGTATTATTCAAAGTCATCTCATGACCCCATGGTTCAGTTGGATGCCGTGGTACTGCACAAGGTAGAGTTATTGATAAAATACTATGTGCCAGCTGGGTGTGGTGGCGCACACTTGTAATCCCAGTACTTGGGAGGCCGAGACTGGAGGATCCGGGTTTGCAGCCAGCCTTAGCTACTTAGTGAGGCCTTATTTCAAAATAAAGAATAAAAAATAGGGCTAGGGTGTAGCTCGGAGGTAGAATGTCCCAGGGTTCAATCCCTATATATATATTACGTGACATTGACGAGTGTGTTCAGAACATCTCCACCTTACGTGGCACCATGGAGCAGCATTGACAATGGAGGTTTGTGACGTGCATCATGTCAGATCAGCAGGAACAAGATATTACTCCAAAAGGGATGTTATTCCACGAGAGACTTTTTATTGTTTAAAAGGATGTCACAGAGCACTGCTTTTCACATGGCGAATCACCGCCCAGTGGTGGTTTTTGAAACTGAATATAATGGTCATAATCAGTTCTGCGTGTCTGTGTGATGGGGGAAAGTTGGTACTGGAGATTAAACCCAAGGGCAGTCTACCTCCAAGCTACAACTCCCAGCCTGTTTTCTCTAAATTTCTCATTTTGGAACAGGGTCTCACTAAGTTACTGAGGGCCTTACTAAGTTACTGGTCTCAAATCTGTGATTCTCCTGCTTCGGCCTTCCAAGTACTGAGATTATAGGCATGCACTAACATACCCAGTTTGTATTTTAATGAAATAGATTAGAGAAATGAGTGCACAGTATCAGTACATTGCAAGTAGTAAGCATAGCTTCATAACAAATATATCCTGTTAAGTTATACATATACATGCCATATATTTATATATGCATATATGTCTGTGTGTTGTGTGTGTGTGTGTTTGTGTGCATACATATGTTTTCAGTGTTCACTAGTTTTCAGATACTGTAAATTGCAGACGAAAAAGATCTGGTAAATATTTTGATAGGTTTGAGTGACAGAAAGGTATTTTCATGCAGAGGTGTCACTAGTTATTTATGACCTCAGGGTCAGTGATAGTTGTATTAACCCATTTAGTCCAAAAAATATTCCCCAAGGTTGAAGGTGACTACAAATGACAGGGGTCAGCAAATGACTCTCCCAGACTTGGGGCTCACTTACCAATGCTCTCCTTGGTTTGCAGGTGGTGGTTGGTGGGGCAGAATGGCACTACATAGCGGCTCAGGGGCCCCTGCCACACACCTGCCATGACTTCTGGCAGATGGTGTGGGAGCAGGGGGTGAACGTGATCGCCATGGTGACTGCGGAAGAGGTAAGGGGAATGGCCCCTGGCATCCTTTACCAGGGGAAACGGGGCCAGAAGATGGGCCTGGTGCCAAGGACTTCGCCACCCTCCTCTTCCCGCTGCTCTGTTTCTCTGCAAATCTTTCTTCCCTCAGCATGAGTCTCTTTCCTCTTTTCACTCCTATGTAGATTCCCCCACCCCTGAGACAATTTTTTTTTAATTGTTGGTGCATTGGGAGATAATTTGTTGTTGTGGCTTTTTCCCCTCCCATTTTCATTTGGCTTTTAACACTTTTCTTTGGGTTACTGTGTACTGCAATGAAAATAAAGCAACACAAAACCAAAACAACCAAACTTCAGTCCAAGCAGCTGATTCTGTATGCCAAACAAAGCAGTGATCTTCCCCTGGGATTAGAGACCCTTGTTCAGGCTGCTCTGGGCAAAATGACACACATTCCCAACCTGGGCAGCACTGGTTCCACGTGCCATCATGCCTATCAGCTGAAAATGGACCAGAAGCAGTTGTTCCTGGAGAGGTCTTTATTCTTTGGGGGGAGAGAGAGAAAAAAAAAATCCTCTTCTTCCTTTGCCAAAGCAAACAGTTTTTCTGTTGTAGCTAGAGAACTCAGAACTGTGTGTGGTGTGATGCAAACTGGCACCCCCACCCCCATCCTGTCTGCTTGAAGCTTGCCGCCTTGGGGAAAGAAGTGTTGTGTTTCTTCTCTTTTCACAGTCTCAAAATTTTTTTTTTTATCATTTCCTTTTTGTTCCTTTTGTGAAAATCCAACTTATTTTTGAAGTCATTAAAGGAACCACCTTCATTCATTTTTACAACATCTGTGGATTTGCAACAGCCCTTTCTTAACTATTGTATAGGGGCCAGGAGCAGAGAAAACCAGGGGTGGGGGTGGTGGAATCATCTTCTCTCTACAGACTCTCTAGGGCAGTTGCTTTCAGAAATAGCCGTATTATTAGATAGTAGAGGCCGGGCGTGGTGGCACACGCTTGTAATCCCAGTACTTGAGAGGCTGAGACAAGAGGATCCGGGTTCGCGGCTAGCCTCAGCTACCTAGTGAGGCATTCTGCAACTTAGTGAAACCTGTTTCAAATTAAAGAATAAAAAATAGGGCTTGGGGTATAGGTTGGAGGTAGAACACCCCTGAGTTCAATCCCCAGTACTGAAAAAAAAAAAATAGGACTGGGGATATAGCTCAGAGGTAAAATGGCCCTGGGCCCTAGGTTCAATCCCCAATACCAAAAAAAAAAAAAAAAAAAAAAAAAAAAAAAATAGTGGAGAAGGGGATTGGAGCTCTTTAGAGCCCGTCATATTTCCTGGACTGAACTTCTCTTTGACTTTCCCCCAAAGAGACTGTGAATATCCCCTGAAGTCTCTAGAATAGATTTATCATCTTACTGGATCACATTAGTGCAAGAGATTCATTCAACTAAATGTAAAGTGCTATCTGTGCTAACCCTAGAGACATGAGGTAAATGAGACAGGTCCCACCCCTCTCCCCATACAGCTTACATCCTAGTAGGAGGGACAATAAAAAATGAACAAATAATGTAAGTTCAGATTGTAGTAAGTGCCATCGAGAAAAAAGGAGAGGGGCTGGGGGTTGGGTGGGCAGCCAAGGCCCTTTTGAGGAGGTAGCTTTTCAGCTGAGACCTGAGTGAAAAGAAGGGAGCTGGCATGTCGAAACAAAGCAGAATCTAGGAATATGTGGGACAGCCAAGCACTTATCATCTCCTAAAATCCAGAACTGATTGAGGTACTCAGCAGAAATGTAAACTCAAAATCTCAGGTAAGCCTACTTTTACAGGCCTGGTAGATGAAAGAGGAGAGTGTGCTTCAAACTTAAGAAGGCTCAGTTAAACCCGATAAATCCAGGCAGGATTATTTGTGTTCCCAAAGATACAAGTGGACTAGCCTTTAGGACCCCACTAAACAGCTGGTAGGGCTCTCAGAACCTATCTCTACCCCCACAGCTCCTCAGGCTCAGGGTGCCTTTCTCTTTCCACCCAGGCCCTGCCCTCGGTCTCCTTCTCAGCCACCAGCCCCCCGCCCCCCGCTCCCCGCCCCCCTTTCCACCCCACTCCTGTGATTTAAAAACTGCAAAACTTAAAACTACACCTTTCATAAATTGTTACCAATGCATGTTCACAGAAAAGATGATCAAATGAAGGGGGAAAGAATGGTGATGTAAGCTGAGGTTCTCTCTTTTCCTTGTAGGTTGAACGAAAACAAATCAGTCAGACTGAAAAAATAATGTGAGATTAACACTGGGCGATAGAGACAGTGTCCGTAGTCAGTGGCGTGTAATGGGAGGAACCCCAGGCTGAACATCAGAATGAGATGCATGGCTTAGAATGAGAGCCAGAATCCGTTGCTCCCCTGCTCCAGTCCTTTGGATGGCTTCCCATGCATGGAGTGCGATCCAAGCTCTCTGCGGTGGCCTCTCCCATCTCTCCTAACACCTCCCCTCACTTGCCATGCTCCAGCTGCACTGAAGACCTTTCTGCTTCTCCAACACACCAAGCTTATTCCCTCTGGACTTTGCACTTGCCCTTCTCTAAATTTTCCATTGATGTGACTATCATTGTAAATCTTGTTATTGGTCTTAGCTGAAACGTAAAGAATCTGCCCTGTGATAGACCCTGCACAGTGCCACATTGAGTTAGTAATTTGGAAATTGTGTATTCTTTTGTCCTTATATCTTAAGAGGATAAGTGCTTCCCCTGACTTATTTTCAATTTTGCTTTTGTGTGTGATTCAGGAAGGCGGACGAACCAAAAGCCACCGATACTGGCCCAAACTGGGCTCCAAGCACAGTTCAGCAACCTATGGCAAGTTCAAGGTCACCACAAAGTTCCGAACAGATTCTGGTTGCTATGCAACCACAGGCTTGAAGGTTAAGCACCTTTTGTCTGGGCAGGAGAGGACGGTGTGGCATTTGCAATATACTGACTGGCCAGATCACGGCTGTCCAGAGGATGTCCAAGGATTTTTGTGTAAGTTTTTTCTTTTCAGTCTGTCTGCATCAGTGGTCTAACAGTTGGAGAGGAGATGGAAAGAAAGGATGTTTTCTCTTAAGTGGCAATAAGTATTATAACATTGAAATATCAGCTGGGCATGATGGTCTACACCTGTAATCCCAGTAGTTGGGAGGCTGAGGCAGGAGAATCACAGGTTCATGGCCAGCCTCAGCAACTTAGTGAGACCCTGTTTCAAAATAAAAAATAAAAGCTGGGTATGGTGGCACATGACTGTAATCCCAGTACTTTGGAGGCTGAGATAGGAGGATTGTAGGTTCAAAGACAGCCTTATCAAGTAGTGAGACTCTCAGCAACCTAGAGAGACCTTGTTTCAAAATGAAAATAAAATAGGTCTGGGGGGAGTAGCTCAGGGTACCACAATAAATTAAATAAATAATAAACAAATGAGTGAGGGAGTGAATGAATGGCTGGAGTGTGGCTCCAAAGTAGGCCACCCCTGGGTTCAATCCCCAGTACCACCAAAAATAAACAGGGCTGAGGGTATAGCTCAGGTGTATAGAATGCCCCTGGGTTCAACCTCCAGTACCAAAAAACACTGACGTATCTCTTCATTACTGTGTAGAACATGGAAGAATAATGATATGCTACTTGCTAATCTGTTTACATTTTATGCAAATAAGCTAAGACTATGACTCACTAGTTCTATATTGACTTAGCCCTTTAGTGCCTCATGAATCAACTGTTCTGATACATGCCACAACATGGATAAACTTCAAAGACAAGATGCTAAATGAAATAAGCCAGACATAAAAGGACAAACGTAGTATGATTCCATCTACATAAGACACCTAGAATAGTCAAATCTCTAGAGATAGAAAGTAGAATAGTTTACTGGGGTCTGGGTATAAGGGGAAATGGGTAGTTGCTGTTTCATGGGCAGAGTTTCTGTTTGGAATGATAGAAAAAGTTCTAAAAATAGTTATTGATGATGTTCACACAGCATTGTGAATATGCTTGATGGCACTGAATTATACTCTTACAAATAGTTAAAATGGTAAATTTCATATTGTGTCTATTTTGCCACAATAAAAGCCACAAAGAAATCAGCCACAACAAAGAATCTATTTTTTATTTCACATGAAGGCTTGCATTGCACAAGCCTTACATTTTTCTATAGCAGTTAATCTAAGTACTTTCTCACACCTATGATTAAGATACTAAGAATTATTGAAATCAACTTGTACTTTTGGAAACTGAAATGTGTTCAGAAGATTCATTGATTGACATACATTTTCATATTATGGTTATTATAAAAACAAATTCACCAGAGTATATGTGGCCCTTTATTTGAAAGAACAAAACTTGGATGTAATAGATGCCCACTGTGCGCCAGGCTTTGGATCAGGCTTTGAGGACACAGAGATGAAATTTAGGGGTGCTCACAATCCAGCGGGAGGGACAGTCCAGTGATTCCAGTCTAGGGGTGAAATATGATGCTGACATCTGCTTCTCAATGGTGGCTACCCTCCCCTCTTCCCTTTCCAAGTGGTCCTAAACATCTCGCACATGTGGAGAAACCCTGCTATTTACTTGTACAACTGGGGAGGAGGCAGATTTATACCTGCCATGTTTTCTTCCACAGCTGCTTGGGAGACCTGTGACCACCAGGAAGGGCCTATCATCCAGATGCTGGACAATGTCAAAACCTTGATTTTGTCTTCATGTTATTAGAATGGGATGTCTAGTGGGAATAGGAAAAGGAAGAAAATAGAAAGACTAAGCTTTTAAGTACTAAAAATAACCAGTTTACAAGTTCCATGAGAAAGACTGTGCTACATGCTTCTTCACTGCTACAGGATTTCATTTGCCATAAAGTGGTGAAGGAACTTGAGGGGCTGGTCACTGAAAGTAGAGAGGAGGAAGATGATCGCTGTCAGGGGATCTGAGCAAGCTCGCAAGAGGGTTAGTGATTTGCCTGAGGTCAAACGGCTAGTTATCTGTACCTCAAAATACCAGTGATAGCAGTGATCTTTGCCTCACTAAGTAGCTGAGGCTGGCCACAAACCTGAGATCCTCCAGTCTCACCCTCCCAAGTGCTGGGATTACAGGCATGCACCACTATGCCCAGCCATAGAGAATATTTTTAAAAGATATAAATTGATGTATTAAGTTACAGTTCAAGGAAACTCAAAGCAAGTGTGTTGTGCAGAGCCTTAAAAATGGCTCAATATTTCTTCTAGGTTTTAAGGATTCTTACCCATGTTTAAATTAGATTACCTGGATGCAGAGTACCAGATTGCCTCCTACACTTCAGAAGTTTTCACTGAATTACAACTTCAGGAACTTGATTACTATGATTGATAAAGGAAACATCCTTTTGAATCCACTGTCTCATCTTCTGTATTGCCCAACATTCCTTTTAGTTTTCTTCTTTAGTTTTTTTAAAAATTTTGAAACAAGATCTCAATAAGTTGCCAAGTCCCGCCTCAAACTTACAATCCTCCTGCCTCAGTCTCCTGAATACCTGAGCTGTTATTTTTCTTCTTAAATTTAGGTCAAGGAAGTTGTGTCTCTTGTATGTGAACCTTTTGTCAGACAGAAACTCAGTTGTTGTTATCTTTTTCCCTCTTGCAGAAAAATTGCAGAGAATTTCATGCATAGTTTTCAGCTCATGTTGGTGCCCAATAGCAATTACTCTCTCAGGGCATTTTCTTTTCCATTTTGTTCTATCTTGTTTCAGAATACTGCTAGCTGTACTACTTCTACAATTATTACGACTAGTATTATTACCACTCTAGTAGTCATCGTCATAAAATAACAGTAGTAGTTTGTCTATTTGGTAAACTCCAGATTACTTAGTAATCAGATATGATTTTAAAGGAAAGTACGGATACTTATTAATTGCATGTAAATAGATGCTTTTAAGTTTCTAGCTAGGATGGATCAGTGTGCTTTTTTCTCACCAACAATGGGAGCAATGTTTCCAATTCAGTCTTGGAACACTATCACATTCGGTTAAGGTTTTCTAAGTATCAAGAACTTTTAAACCTGTTCCTCCCCTGAGCTACCACAAAATCTAACTTACCCATGGGCATTTTCCTGATTTTTGACAGAGGAGTATACTTATATACTTCTCCCTTTGCCATGATTATGAACTTCACCAAGGCTTAACTGGCTGTACTCTTTCTTTTGCGCCCCGTTGGAGCAGAGGACAGGTCCTCGTGCAGCCCTGCTGGGTAGGCAGCTGTTGGAAGGGATGGTGGTGTTGCAGCCCCTCCTCCCCCCTCACGCACACTGCTTCCAGAAGGGGGGCTCATCTTGAGCCATGCACATAAGCCCATCAAATCCATGCCAAAAAGCAGACTCCCCAAAGTCTATTTTAAAATCCAAAAATGAAGTCAAGCCGTGGTTGACATTCAGTGGTTCGGCTAGGGGAAGGAGGAAGGGCAGATGGATGTTCTCTCCCCACCAGAAATTGGCTCCGACAGGCGGGCGTTTCAAGGGGACTTAGCTGTTGTTCTGATCCCAGTCTGTTAATAGTAGGAATTGCTGTAAGTAATGTCTAGAATCATCTGCTTGGGGGACTTAGGGATTTGCAGAGGGGAAAACAGAATTTGATTTTTAAAAGAGAACTATTTAATTTAAAGAACAAATTCTCCCATGGACTAATTGACTCCCAGCTGGTCCTTTCTGCATCCAGGACTGTACAGCAGGTACCAGCCAAATAATTATTGTCTTGTAAGAACTATAAATTATTGTCACTTAAAAAAAAGAAAAAAGAAAAATTCATCACCAATCCCACCCTGCCCCCACATACTGCATGCAAAGCCGTGTGGAACTTTGGTGACAAGATTTGCATTTTGTTCTACAGCCTACTTGGAGGAGATCCAGTCGGTCCGTCGCCATACCAACAGCATGCTAGAAGGCACCAAGAACCTGCACCCTCCCATCGTGGTCCACTGCAGCGCAGGGGTGGGCAGGACCGGTGTAGTTATCCTTTCTGAGCTGATGATCTACTGCCTGGAGCATAATGAGGTGAGTCATTCTGGTATTCTCTCTGAGTGCTCCAGCTTGGGGACAGATCTACCCAGGGCCCCCACCTTGGCCTGCGCCCTTTCCTGTTCTGTGCTTAATTTCCTCTCTCCCAACTGGAGTTACTCAGACCCATGACTCCTATTTTGACTGTGGCATTCATAGCCCTCCTTGTCTTTGACCTTGTACTGCTCTGTAAGACACCCAAAATAATATAAAAGAAATGAGAGTGTGAGTTGGGAAACATTTAGAAAATCTGATCTTAGTTGGCATCTACTTCAGAAGTGGGCAGCCTGGTTTTATTGTGGTTAATTGTCCAGGGTGAGTTATTTTGTCACATATAGTTCAGATGTCTTGCATTTCTAGGATGTGTTTTAGCCTGAATCCTGTGTATTTGCCTAGAAAATTTTTTTGTTGTTGTTGTTTTATTTTGTTTTTTGTTAGTGGGGACTGAACCAGGGGCATTCTACCTCCAAGCTACACCTCCAGCCCTTTTTATTTTGAAACAGGGCCTTGCAAAGTTGCTGAGGGACTTGCTAAGTTGCTGAGGCTGGCCTTGAACCTTGGATCTTCCTGTCTCAGTCTCCCAAGTACTGAGATTATAGGCAGGCACCACCATACCCAACTCAGAAAGAAGCCTTTATTGAAGGGGAAGTATTTGCTCCTGTCTAGGTTGGCAGTGGTGTGGTGGAGCAGAGCACAGTGGACACACTGAGCACACAGAATGTCACTGGTCTTTCTCCATACAGAAGTGGGTGGCTACTGAGCTTCTGCTCACGAGGTATGCAGAATGCCCTCACTGCTGTAGAACTAGAGAGTTATACTGAGAGGCTTAAACAGCAATCAAAAGCTGAAGAACAGGTCTGCCTATGAGGCGATAAAGTTTATTATTATTATTATTATTATTATTATTTTATTACTATTATTGTTGTTGTTGTTCCTGATGCTAGAAATCAAAACCAGGGCTTTGTGCATGCTAGGCAAGCTTTCTACTACTGACACCCCCAGCCCTGAGCTGGTTTTTAAAGGGTTTAAAGGGCTTTTTTCTTTTTCTTTCTTCCTTCCTTCCTTCCTTCCTGTCTTTCTTTTTTTTTTTTTTTTTTTTTCTGGCCCTGGGGATTGAACCCAGGTGTGTTGTACCTCTGAGCTACACTCCCAGAAGGGCGTTTATTTTCTTCTCTCCCTGTTTGTTCTACATCCATACTGTATAGACAAGCCAGGCACAGGACACTTCTGCTGTCTAACAGATGAGAAAACAATGGGCCATAAACAATTGCATGACCTGCTAGTGCCTTAAGCATTGGTACAGAGACCAGAAGCAAAATCTACCATCTAAGTGGAGTGATTTCCTGCCTTCTTTCTGCTTCTACCAAGTGCCTTTTGGTTCTGTTCAGTTTCCAAACTGTACAGCTTGGAAAATACAAGGAAACTCTTGTAGTGGTTTGGCAGTTTCTAAATTACAGAATGCTCTAATGCAGGAATTGATATGCTAATATAAGTATTTACTGAATAGCCTCAGTGGTTTAAATGTCAGATTAAATATTGCCCTGCAATGATCGTTAGGTTGAAACTTCCAGGAAAATAAGAAATACTAAGTTTAAACATGTTCGAAGGATTTTAAAACTTCTGCCTCAAAAAAGTTAAGTTTTGAAAATTTTCAGTCTGTTCATAAGGGTGTGATGCTCATCTCTTGCTAAAAAGTAGAATAGGCACCATCCCAACTCTAGCTTAATGTTTAAGAAACAAAAACAATAATACCATGGGGGCATGTGGCACACACCTGTGATCTGAGTACTTGGGAGGCTAAGACAGGAAGATCACAGGTTGGAGGCCAATGCTTGGTGACTTAGCAAGACCCTGTTTCGAAATTTAAAAATAAACAATAAAAAAGGCTGGCAGTGTGGCAGTGGTAGACTGCCCCTGTGTTTATTCAAACCCCAGTAACAGACACACACACCACCACCACCACTACCATCCCTATACAAGTCTTGCTGATAAGCAACATGCTCATTGTGGAATTAGTTGAGATCATTAGGTGTCCCAAAGCTGTTTATCACGACAGTGATCACTTTGTAGTGTAATTTAGGCAAACAGCCACTTGTTAACCATCAGAAGCTTATAATCTCAGCTCTATTTTGATTAATAGTCTGAGAATTCACATGCCCCCCCACCTTTTTTTTAACCTTCTTATTACCCAGAGACCTGACATTGTCCCTTTTATGTCTGTGATTGTGCATTCCTTTATTGGTATTGAAAAGAGTGACTCCTAAGGATGGCCCGTGTTGGAAATAGCTGAGGTTTTTTTTTTTTCTTTTGTAGTACTGGGGATTGAACACAGAGGCATTCTACCTCTGAACTACACCAGCCCTATTTTTTTATTCTTTATTTTGAAACAAGGCCTCACTAAGTAGCTGAGGCTGGCCACAAACCTGCGATCCTCTTAGCTATGAGTTGTGTTTATTAAGAACAGATGGTAAATCAGGTGTGATGGTGCATACTTGTCATCCTAGTACTTGGAAGGCTGAGACAGGAGGATTGCCGGTTCATGGCCAGCCTCAGCTACTTAGTGAGGCCCTCCACAACTAGTGAGACCATATTTCAAAATAAAAAATACAAAATAGGGCTGGGGGTGTAGCTTGGAGGTAAAATGCCCCTGGGTTCCATCCCCAGTACCACAAAACAAACAAACAAAAGATAGATGGTGACACAAAATGCTTTATTTTTATTTGTTACATGCTTTTATTTGGTACATTATAATTACACATCGTACTGTGGTATGGAGTGACAGGAGCGCACATGCACACATCTCTTGCAGAACTTCCCTCTGGGTCCTGCACCCCACCCCCAGCCCCATACATGTCTTTGATCTTGAAATTGGTGGTTTTATATACATATGTAGCACTCTTTCAACTGTCAGGTTCTTAATGTCTCCATCCCCTCTCCTCCCTCCCTTTCGGGCCCCTTCCATCACTATATTGGCGTCTTTGCCCTCCTCTCTGATGCTATCCTTGTTTCTCAATTTCTATCGAGCATCCACATATAAGAGAAAACATACAATTCTATATTTTTTGAGGCTGGCTAATCTCACTTAGCATAATATTCTCCAGTCCCATTCATTTTGCTGCAAATGACATAATTTTGTTCTTCTTTATGGCTAAGTAAAATTCTACTGTGTGTATGTACCAGTTTTGTGATTCAGGAGATCAGTGTGTAGGTTTCTCAGAACATCAGGAATGAAACCACCATATGACCCAGGGATACCACTCCTGGGCATCTTTCCAAAGGAAATGAAGTCAGAATATCATAGTGATACATGCATAGCCATGTATTTAGCAGTATAATTCATAATAGCTAAACTGCTTTATATATGTTTCATCATCAGATCCATGGAAGCTAGGTACTGTTTATTACCACGTGTTATTGCTGCAGAAGTGTCCCTAACTTGGGCATGGCCACACTGCTGTTAGAGGAAAGCATTGTGACCCTTACTTTATACACAAGGAAACTAGGGCCTGAAAGAGATGCCTGAAATCCCATCCTTGGTATGGTAGAGCTGCAAAGTAGCAGTCAGGTTGAACCCTGCCTCTAAGTTTTATCTAGCAGTCAAGGCTGTATTTAAAACATCACACCAGTGACAACTGGTGACCAGGTTCTCCCATTTGATTCCTAAAACCTAGCAGGGGCAGGGTCCTTTGCTTTTTCTTGAGTCTGGACATGGGTAGTGGGAGAAGGCTTCCTGAACCAGGGAGGGAGGAATTATCCGAGGGAAGCTTCATGTCTCAGGATTTGTGCTTTTTCTCTTCTCTTGCAGAAGGTAGAAGTCCCCATGATGCTGAGGCTCCTCAGGGAGCAAAGAATGTTCATGATCCAGACCATCGCTCAGTACAAGTTTGTCTACCAAGTCCTCATCCAGTTCCTCCAAAACTCCAGACTCATTTAATCTCCTCGATCCCGCTCCTGGAGGAGGGACCCAGCTCCACCTCGAGGGTGGAGTCACTTCTGGACAACATCTGCTCTCCCGGCTGGGGACGGATGGCTGACTGTCGGCAGGCCGAGGGCCCTCTGAAGACAGGAGCCCAAGGTTGCCCACAAACATCATGTGTTATTTTATATGAGATAATTTATTTTTCCTTTTGGAATAACTTTTGTGAAATATTATAATGCAGTTTTCACGTTGGTATAGTACTGTTCATTTGAACCACATCTTGACTGATCTGCATTGTAATACATCAAGGCTGCCTGGTGTCATTTTGGGGACACAGGCATAAAGGAATATCTCTAGTGAAGTTGAAGCCAGATTTGTAACCCACCCTGAAACTCACTTGCTTAATTGCTCATGTCCAAATCAAAGATGGCAAGAAAATGAACTCATATGAAATAGAAAGAAAAGGGCCAAGAAACTTTACTAAAGAAAACACACCATTCTTTTATATGGGGGGGGAGGTAGCTTCCGAGCCTTGATGAAAAGTTACTTTCCTCTCTTTTTTAAATTTTTTATTTTATTTTATTTGTGTGTGTGTGTGTGTGTGTGTGTGTGTGTGTGTGTGTGTGTGTGTGTGTTACTGAGCATTGAACTCAGGATCACTTTACCACTGTTACATCCCAAGTCCTTTTTATTTTTTATTTTGAGACAGGGTCTTGCTAATTTTCCCAGGCTGGCCTTGAACCTTTTGATCCTCTGTGCATGCTTCCTGAGTAGCTGGGATTACAGGCATATGCTACCATGCAGAACTTCTTCTCTTCTTTATTTCTAGCCTCCTCCTCCTCAGTAATCTCTTCTCCTACCCTTCTATCTCCCTCAATGCTTAAGTTAAAGATGGAAACAGCTAGAAAGCCAGGAGTGGTGACACACACCTGTAATCCCAGTACTTAGGAGGCTGAAATGAGAGGATCACAGATTTGGAGGCCAGCCTCATCAATTTAGTGAGACCCTGTTTCAAAACAAAAAAAGGCTGGAGATGTGTAGCTGAGTGGTTGAATTCCCCTGGGTTCAATCCCCAGCACCTAGAGATGGGAACAGCCAGAGAAAATATTCCCTTTACAGAGCAGCAATGACATCTTTCAGGCTGAACGAGGCGCTCTGGGTCACGTCTTTCTCTGCCATCCCATATTTTGGTCTCTGCAGCCTGTTTCCCTGCTGAGGACTGCACCTTGGGTATCTGCTGCTTCTACCTGTTTTCTCACAGACTCAGGCTGGTGACATTGAGGCCCTGGGCCAGACCATCTGTGCAGCTCAGCCTCTTGCCTGATTGAGAGAAGATAATGGGCCAGGGTGGGAAGAGAGCAAAGTTTGGCAAGATGCTGCTTGACACTGTTTCTTGTTTAAATAGTGTGTGTGTGCTGGATGGAGACCTGCAGGTTGGAGCGCTGGCTGTGTTCTACCTTCCAAAGAGTCACTGTCACCAGACAGGTTATAAAGGGAACAGTCGAGGAAACTACCTTCTGGGGGCTGTTAGGCACTTTGTTAGCAGGGACCCTGTCAAGGAATCACATAAGTGTGACCCCCCACTGTGCTGCATGTCCCTAGGCTTTGGTCTGCAAGAGGAAGTTAATCCCACTCACGACTCAGTAGTCCAAATCTTGCCCCTTCTGATGAAGGAGGATAGGATTTGTCTTTGACAAAACCTTCCTCTGCTTTCTTGTTCTCCATATGACCTGCTTTCTGGTCAGTTCTGGTCTTAATTATTCTCAATTTGAAGCTCAGTGTTTAGTTTCATCCTATGACTTCATTGATCAGTGTTCTTCTGAATTTCTTTGGTTATTACACAGTAAATCATGTTTCATACATATTCCCTATTCCTGAATTTTGGGGAATTTTCCTTTCTACATCTAACTTTTTTTCTTCTTCTTTTTGCGGTACTGGGGATTAACCCCAGAGGGGTTCTACCTCTGAGCTCTACCCCCAGCCCTACTTTATTTTTGAAACAGGGTCTTACTAAGTTGCTGAGGACCTCACTGTGTTGCTGAGGCTGGCCTCAAACCTGTGATTCTCCTGTCTCAGCCTCTCAAGTACTGAGATTACAGGCATGTACCTGGGTTACATCTAGTTTTTCTTGAACACAATTTTCAAATTGTGGTTTTGTTCTTAGACTTGACTGCCGTGAGTGTTCATTGTGCCTTCCCTCATTGCTCTCTGGCTTTTTCTTTTCCCCTTGAACTGAAAAGACAGAAGAAAGAATGGCATCATATCACCCAAGAGAAAGCATCATTAACCAGAAAGAGCATGCCTCTGTGACTTACTGTCACCCCATACTAAAGATACTTGTGAAGATGGATTGCACGTTAACTCTTTTGCAAGATGAACCAGCCCAGCTCCACTCTGGACCAGTGGTGGTGGTAGTGGTTCTGCATATTTAGACTCAGAATATCTGGAGATACAGAGCTTCCCCTCTCTCTTCTACACCAAGTCAAGGAACATAATTTCAACTGAGCTTTGTATATTCTGGAATATTGGTGCTTGCTCTGAAAAAAGCAAAAAAACAGTAGTATCACATGTGTTTTCAGTGGAACAGAAAAATTTACTAATAGGCAAAAAAGTTACTGGCTTCCTTTCCTTACAGACTCCATCCTTGGGATATGGTAACAGTTGGTCTCAGTTACTAGTTTTTTATATGATGAACAACAGTATATTTGATCTCTAAGCCCTAAGGTTTGCATTGTCAAAATGTCTCCTGTGGGCAGCATGTCAATCTGATGTCTCTTTGAGCTCACCACTGAGGGGTTTCATTTAAACTCATCCGCTCTTCCCACCTTATGCTATCGGAATAGTCATTAATGCACAAGATTCATGTAGGTTTAATATCCAACTTCCTAGCCAAAGTTTATATTTGAAGCCCAAAGGAAAACATTTAAAAGTTACTCCACACATTTCATTTTTAAAAACAAATGCTTCTGGTTCTTAGGCACATTTTGTATTCCTTTTCACGTCTCTAGTAAATGCCAGTGTATCTCCTGTTAAATTAACAGCAGCTATTTGAAGTCTTTTTAGTGGCATCTGCATAATAATTGCCCAGAGATGCTTTATATCTGGGAAGCAAGCCAAAGAATAAACCTTGAAGCAAAGTGTATTAAATTAGTTATCTAGTTAGAGCTTTTGGAATGGTTTCCTGATGATATATCAAGTCAGAAGCTAGAGCTGTCAGGGTCTATTGCTGCAGTTTTGGATTTGAAGGGAGAAAATTAACAATGGAGGAAATAAGAGATACCATCTCACAATAAAGCTGTCAAACATTTTCCAGCCCCTGATTTTGAAGTTTTCAAGTGACCCAAGGTGTTTATCCTTGTTCACTGTGGTCCCTGGATCCTGGGGTTGAGCTTGTTATCTTTATCCTTGAGAAGAGATGGAGATGAGATGAGCTTGCTGGCAAAACTGAGAAATGTCCTGCTGAACTGTATTTGTTTCTTTCGGGTTCTAGTAAGAGTCCCTGGTGGTATTTACAGATGGCCTACCCATCTATACACGGCTCTTTCCCTGGATAGGAAGTCCAAGAGGATCTCATTAGAGAGGGATATCGAACACTACTGACTTATTTATATGCGAGTAAAGGTGAGTGAGCTTCTGTACTTTGCAGGTGAGATACAAGATTGGAAAGTGAAGATATCTCCACGTGCAATGATATACTGAATAATAAGCTTCCCTGGAGCTTAACTTGAGAGAATTTCATTTTTACAACCCTTGAGGTTGAGGAACTACTTCTACTTCCTACTGAGATGAGGAACAACTACATTGCTGCTGTTTGCCTGAGTCAGGTGGCTAGCTCTGTCCCTCTCCTCCATCAGCGTGGATGGAGGTCTCTGTGAGACTCTCCTGGGGGTTTTGACCACTGGCTCATATTTACTTTACCTTTATCCTGACTTCTTTCAGCTTTTGCTTTTCAGTTATAAACTCCAGTGGGCATAGTAGGTCACCATTTTTATCTAGCTATTTATCTTTTTCAGGTTAATAGAGGTTGACTGGTATGGAATGTCCAATAATTAACAATAATTAAGCATATTTACTATGAATATAGAAACTTCATGTGGATCAACCTAGTATGTACAATTTGCTTCTTCTCTGATTGAATGGATCCCAACACCGTGTATCTTTTCTCCAAGTAAATGCTAATGAACACATAGCATGTGTAGTGGGCACCCTGGCTCTTGGTGAACCTGCTGTGGTGACCCTCACCCTATACAGTCTGTGGGCTGTCTCTAGGGGCTTGGAAATCAGCCCTCGCAGAGGTGATAGTGCACTGTGGATTCTGACGGGCAGGGCTGGCCACCAGGGACATCATTATGGGATTTTCAGCTGTGGTCTCTTGTCACTGTATTGATATATTAGCTGACCTCAGTCCAATCATTATAAAACATGTCCTCTGTCAAGAAGCAGAATGTGCCTTCTATATCTCCCACTTCCAGTGGTGTAGTTGATGGGGAAAGCAAGTATAGTGACTGATTTTTCTATGGGGAAGATATGTCAGTCATTTGAGGTGGGGTAGGGGAGAATCAAGGGGCATTCTAGACTGTGTCCAGGCAGTGTAAGTTCAAAGGATCTGATTGGCTCAGACCTATGTAGATGTAAATCTTCATTTCTCCTCAGTATTAGAAGTAACTATTGGGCTACTTATAGTAATTTCTAGAAATTCCTAGAAGCACCAAGTAATCTTTGTTGGGTTCTTAAGATGGTCCTTTGTGGGAATTCAGCTTCCTCATTTTACCAAAGATTTTCCTGTGATTTATTTTATTGCCAGTGGTTATTAGATGTTCCAGTATGCTCTTATTCAGCAGTTTCTTTTCATGAGCA